>CABFOW010004010.1:0-44743 GCA_902141385.1 Timema californicum | reverse complement strand
AAAAGTGAGTACATGAAAAAAAGAAAGACCCACGGTGAGTTCATGTTATCATCGGAAGTTCCAGACAATGTTTTTAGGGAAGCATACCGATTGGATAGAATTCAGTTTGATGAAGTTCATCATCTCATTGAAAATGACATCACAGGGAAAGAATGTAACGCTCAGGAACCGATTGGAAGTAAAGAAAAACTAGCAGTGTGTTTAAGGTAAGATAATCAATTTTAACTGTTGGTATTATACTTGATGGCAATTAAAAGGGTTAAATTTAAAAAAATTAACAGTTACAAAATAATAAAATAATATTATTAGTGATAGCTACTACGTTATTGTAATTTAACGTAAATCAGAAAGCACAACGAAGAGTAACATTAATTTATAAATACAAAATCATATTTTAATATTTATAGAAATATTGTTTTAGTGTAGTAATTATCGATGTGACAGTGGCCTAGTAGCAGAAAAACTTTCCGAAAATATTATTTATAAGATTGTTAAAAGTAACGTTTAAATGATAGTAAAAAATACAACCATTTATAAAAGTATAGAACATTTATTTGTTACGGTTAAAATATTACATTAAAGAAGCTCTTAAGAAAAATTAAATTACTCCAAGTTATTAAATGCATGAAATATATAATAATTGTAAATGAAGAATAAAAAAAGTAGTTTACTACGTATACAGAACATACTGTTCGGTCACAATGAATTTTCAAGAAGGATGTATCTAGTAAAATATCCCATATCTCATCTTTCAGCTTGGTTCTCATGTAGTCTGGATTGCTTGTTTCATATAATACTGGATGGTCTTGAACTAATTGAATAAGATGTTCCATCACGAAACACAAAAACTACGTAGCAGAGGCGTAGAGGACACAGGAAAACTGTGCGTCTACTACAACCAGAGAGAGGCGGGAAAGAGGTGTGAAAGAGTTATCCCTACACTGCGCCTGCACTCTGTCCAATGTGCGGTAACCCATAAGAACACGTATATTACAGATTTTCCTCTTTATCGCCTGCCCCTCTGCTGCGCCTGCCCTGCGTCCAATGTGCGGCGGGCTTTAGGGTTGTGTCTTTAAGTGTAGACTCCTTTAGGTTTGTGTCTTTGAGTTTAGACTCCTTTATGTTTGTGTATTTGAATATATACTTCATTATGATTGTGTATTTGAATATATACTTCATAAAGTTTGTTAATTTGAATATATACTTCATAAAGTTTGTGAATTTGAATATATACTTCATAATATTTGTTTATTTGAATATATACTTCATTATGTGTGTATTTTTGAATATATGTGAATGTATGTGAATATATGAAGTATATATTAAAATACCCACACATAATGAAGTAAATATTCAAATATACAAACATTTTGAAGTATATAGTCAAATACACAAATACAAAGAAGTCTACATTCAAATACATAAACATAAAAAGTGTATATTCAAATACACAAACATAAAGATGTATACATTCAAATATCCCAAAATAATGAAGTATATATTCAAATACACAAACATTATGAAGTATATATTCAAATACACACACATAATGAAGTATATATTCAAATACACACACATAATGAAGTATATATTCAAATACACACACATTTTGAAGTATACAAATACACAAATATAAAGAAATTTACATTCAAATATACTTCATAATATTTGATTATTTGAATATATACTTCATTAAATGTGTATATTTGAATATATACTTTACTATGTTTTTATATTTGAATGTAGACTTCTTTATATTTGTGTATTTGACTATATACTTCAAAATGTTTGTGTATTTGAATATATAATTCATTATGTGTGTGTATTTGAATATATACTTCATAATGTTTGTGTATTTGAATATATTCTTCATTATGTTGGAATATTTGAATGTATACTTTTCTATGTTTGTGTATTTGAATATATACTTCTTTATGTGTGTGTATTTAATGCAGACTTCATTATGTTTGTTTAGTTGAGTGTAGACTCCTTTATGTTTGTGTATTTGAATATACACTTAATAATGTTTATGTATTTGAATATATACTTCATTATGTTTGTGTATTTGAATATATACTTCTTTATGTTTGTGTATTTGAATGCAGACTTCATTGTGTTTGTGTAGTTGAATGCAGATTTTGTTATATTCTTGTATTTATATATATACTTCATAATGTTTGTGTATTTGATTATATACTTCATAATGCTTGTGTATTTGATTATATACTTCATTATGTTTGTGTATTTGATCATATACTTCATAATGTTTGTGTATTTGATTATATACTTCATAATGTTTGTGTATTTGATTATATACTTCATAATGTTTGTGTATTTGATTATATACTTCATTATGTTTGTGTATTTGAATATATACTTCTTTATGTTTGTGTATTTGAATATATACTTCTTTATATTTGTGTATTTGAATGTAGACTTCATTATGTGTGTGTGTTTGAAATCCTTTCTATTTGTAAGAATATATTGAGTGGTAAAGATTACATTGTAATATTAATATTGACTTTAGATTAAATTTGATATTAAAAGTGACCAAGGAGAAAGGGATCAAATGAAGGAATAATCAATAATTGATTATGATTATTGATCTGAAGTCTTTATCACTAATGCAAGGCTTCATTAAACAATATTTTAGTATAAAACATAATCTAATGTCAACACTGGCATTATTAGACTATTTAATTTTTATCACTCAATGTTATGATAGCCTACTATGTAAGTAAATATCATAAATAAGTAAAAACTCATTTCAATCATCATGTAGGGCCCATAAATCAATTATTCATGTTTGACAACCAGCTCGCAAGCTGATTTTAACTTTATTTGAACCCTTATAATATTTATAAATGCGTATATTTTGTGATTTTTGTACAATTTTCATCACTTTTTACCTTCATTGTCAGTTTCATATTTCAAAAATCAATCATGTTCACTCCGTTTATCGAATCAGTTAAAGGGTTTAGTGTAACTGTATTTTATAAGCTACATCATAACGAAAACAAGTAAGGTAAGCTTGTTACCTTTGAGTCAAGTAGGCCTACGTATTGACAGCTTGATGCCGCGTGACCTCCATTAGCAAGCGTAGGCGCGCGCCGACATAGAAGGGTCAGTCGTAATGTGGTGTATATTCAACCCATTAATATACTTGACATATTTCAAAGTCATACATCAATGAAATCATAATTATTTCAAGAGCTTAAAAACAAACCGAGTCAAACCGGATGAAACTCTGCCCTCATTTTATAGATACAATTTAGTCTATGAGTGTACTATTTTTTTAATCGCCAAGTCTTACTACCAGTTCATGTTATACGCATTGTATATGATAATAACTCTAATGGGGTAAGGATGAGGAAAAAATTTATAGGTAATATACCCGCATTTGCATGGAACCAGAGTGGGGAATCATTTTAGGAAAAACCACCATCAGTAGAGCCAACCGGGATTCGAACCCTAATCTCCCTGTCATCAGCAGGTCAGTTTAACACGATAGTGACGCCTTAGACCATTCTGACACTGAATTGGGTTTTACTAGAGTTAAAAATCTCAAATTTTTTAAACCCACTTCGGTGGCCACGTGATCTAACTCGCTACTCTCGCAGTAGACTAGACTGACCATGACGGGGAGATCGAGGTTAGTATCTCAGTCTGGTGTACTGAGGGTGGTTTTACCAAGATGGTTTTCCACTCTCCATCCACGCAAATTCGAGTACAATTCTTATAAATACAACCTCTCTAATTCTTAGTACCATTACCTTAATTAGTGCACAAGTGTTTAGCCTGAACGGATAGTAATATGCGGTGCTTGGAAGTAATTAATTTGGGATTACAGTAGAGCGTCGGAAATCCGGACGTCAAAAATCCGGAGCGTCGCAAATCCGGATCGGTGGCGAGAGCAGGTAGGGGAGGCTCTCTTTGGTCACGTGCTCGGCTCAGTTCTGTGCTATCATTTACAAACTTTACAGCAGTGGTGTATTAAAGCAAAGAAAGACAGTTTGCAACGTTTTGATTCAAAACTAGATTCTGAAGAAGGTTCACAGAAAAGAAAAACCACACATATTCATATGTATATAGTTATTGAAAGCATATTTGAAAATCAGGACAATTCAGTAATCCGGATGGGTCCCGGCCCCGATAGATCCGGATTAACGACGCTCCACTGTATTTCAATATCTATTTATAGCTACTACAATCCGGATAAAATGTGGATCTAGATATTTTATATTTTGAGGAAATTAAAACCAAGTATTGGGGGCACCTAGCCATACCCCATTTCCCCGGCCTCCTTGCACGCACGTCTATGTATGTTGCAAGACGATAGTTTTGAAACATAATTATATTTCTGAATTTAATATATTTAAAAAATTACAGCTGGACTAGGAAATCAAAATCGTGATATTTGGCCCAGAGCGCTATCTATCAGTGAGCTACCCAGGAGTCAAACCGTGCTCAAGGCCATTCTTCACTCATAGCTCAAGGTAGATTATTATGATGGATGTGTGACTAATTTAATTTAAGTTAATTAAATCTCTATTCAGGGATAGCTATATTTTTAGCCAAAGTTAATTTCATTCTTCCTAATTAAATTGCTTACACTGACCAGGATTGCCACTTTAAATTTACGTTTTCATTTCACTTTTGTAATCAATTAAGGTAATTTAAAATATGTTCAAATATATCATCTAAAATCTTAATATATAGCTTTACTAAATTTTGTTTTTCCAAAACATTTAAATGGAGTTATCAAATAAGAAGTGTTTTAAAGTTTAATATTACTTACTAAAAATTTAAACAATATTACTATTGACTGTTAACGATACCAAAAATCTTCTAACCTTGACTTAAAAATTTACCGTTCAATTTACTCACTAAATAGCTGACTGCAACTTTTTACAATCTGACTTGGACAACATCACAGAATGTTGTATAGTTAACTTTCTCGCCCTTAACTTGAAAAAGTGTGTAACAATTATTTTTTCAAAGAAACAGAGTGCTATTGTATCTTACTATATATTATCTAATCACTATTTAACTCCAATATCCACTATTATTATTATTATTAGCACCGCGTCTTACTACCCGTTCGGGTTATACGCACTTACGCTAATGTGTAATGGTAGGGTGATTGTGAGATGAAATGAAGGACCTACAGTTTAACGTGGAATCCGAACCACGGTTGAGGCCTGGCATTCCCCACATTCACAAGATGTCTTGTCAGAGGTGAAGGAAGGGTTTAGTAATCAGATAAATCTGTGCCGGGACCGAGGATTGAACCCCGGCCGCCAGCATAGAAGTCCGACACCTTACCCCTAGACCGCCAGGTCACCCAATATCCACTATTAAAGATTTATTAATTACTTTAGACACTAAACTGACTTTTTCTACACATATAAATATGACTGTTACAAAATCATTTAAATTGTTAGGGTTTGTCAAAATAAACACAAATTATTTTACTGGCACTAGAACACTTTTTCTCTATTATTCTCTTAAAAGAAGCAACTTGGAATTTGATTCTATTATTTGGTATCCACACTATAAAAAATACTCCCAGTTGCTTTAAAAAGTACAATACAAGTTTATTAAATCGTTTTCTTATAATAATAATATATAATAATAATAGTAATAATAATAATAATTATATTTCTTTTATCCATCTAGAAAACCGGCGAACATATTTTGGTATGAACTTTCTTCACAAACTTATAAATGGACAAATATACTGAGATGACCTAGTGGAACACATTAAACTCTTACCGCCGTCGATACTGACAAGAAACCCTAATAAATGCTTATCTGATGGAAAATCTACTAATTGTACTAACTCGGCTTTGTCTCGCATACCTCGTGCATGAAATTTAATAAGCAACAGTGACAAGTCTATAGACCTATTTCACAGCACACAGGCTGTCTTCTAAAACAAATTACTAAATTATTTTCGAAAACTACACTAAATTGCCTCTATATATGTTTTATTCTTCTTTTTTAGCTAAAATTCCAATGTAATTCTTTATTAATCGAGCAAACTGCTGTAATTGGGAGTTGGCTTCCTATCCAATAATTGTTGTAGTTCCTTCAAATTAAATAATAAATAAATAAAATTAAGGTATTAACGGTTATGTTGAATTTTATGTTGAATATCCTTCATTGAAAATATATGATAATTTCACTCAATACCATTCTAGAAATTTGTTTTACACTTGACCAATCCAGCCAGCTAACTGATTCAAAATATTTATTTAAAAAGTAAAGAAAGGTTAGTGGACTAGAAACAAATCTCCATACCTGAAAGTTATTTTCTTCACTTATTCCATGATAAGAGCGAGATGTATATAAACTTCTGGGCCGCACAGGCATGTTGGAATTATTGTGAAGAGCATCTTTCCTAAATTCCATGGCGGCAGTTTTAAAAATAATTATTAGTTGCTATTAAAAACTGCCAAGTAGATGAATACTTTGGTTGTTGTCTTTTGTAACCAGGAATAAAAATAATTTGCATGGAAGAAGAATAACGATCTTTGCATGGAGAATAAACAAGAAATAGTAGTATATTTACAAACAATAGTGGAATATTGAAGCAATGAAATGTATTGAAAACCTCTTTGTATTAAATGCTCGTGATTAGTTAAATAGTATTCAAGTCATAGATATAGTAAAAATGTATAAGGTTCACTTTAGTCGTAATAATATTTATACAACGTACTCCAGTAATATATTATATTTAATTACATAGAATATTTTCAACATAAACACATTGATAAAGCACTCTCTAGCTATGACTATATTTATACAATATATGCCAGTAATATTTTTTTTAAATCTATCACGTTATAAACATATTAAAACAACACACTATGGTTATATAAATATTAATACATCACACTATGGTTAAATATATATTTGTACGACACACTCAAGATATACACATATTTACACAATACACTAAAAAGGTGTATATACACATAATACTCCAATAATAAACACTGTTCTGTAGCTGCCACATTTAGCATAGCTTTGAGATAAATACTTTTTCTAAATATTGTCTACTCTGCATTTATTTAATAATATCTCAAAAGTTATTTCTATCTAGGATATTAGAACCCAAATAAGTTTACTTAATTTATGAAAATTGACATTGGAAGATGCTACTTAATCTAATTAAACTGCCGATGTGCTACCGAATGATTAAAATAATGGCTAATTGGTCGACTTTCAAGAAAGCAATCTTGATATAAACTGATCAAGGTAATGGTAGCTAGCCTTTTCTTGGTGTACCGTAGCTACTATGTCTTACTACCCGTTCATATTTACACTGATGTAGTAGGGAGGAAGAAAGTAGAATATACTCAGATTTAGATGAAGAGAAAGTGGAAAACCATTCAATAAAAATGATTAACTCTACACCCAGCTGGGATTCAAACCCAAATCTCTCAATTACCGTCAAACCAGACAAAACGACGTTGATTACGGCCCAGTTCATGTGCCCAATGATGTGGGTAACATTTTTTTGACAAATTAAAAATTACTAAAAACAATTATTTGTTCATCCGCAGGGGTATTTATATTTTGCTGGGCTATTTCGAATCATTTTCCTTTTCAATGTTTTTTAGAAATATTTTTTTTTGTATTACAAAGCAAGGAAAACTGACCATTCAGAAGTGTTTGGAATAATGTTACCTAGAAGTTTTCGGAAAAGTCTTACCTAGAAGTGTTCGGAAAAGTCTTACCTAGGAGTGTTTGGAATGGTCTTACCTTGAAGTTGATGGAATAGTCTTAGCTAGAAGTGTTTGAAATAGTCTTAACTAGAAGTGTTTAGAATAGTTTTACTTAGATGTGTTTAGAATCGTCCTACCTATAAGTTTTTGGGATGGCGCTTGCTAGAAGGGTTTTAAATAGTCTTAACTAGAAGTTTTTAGAATAGTCCTACCAATAAGTTTTTGGGATGGTGCTAGCTAGAAGTGTTTGAAATAGTCGGGTGACCTGACGTTCTAGAGGTAAGGTGTCGGACTTCTGTGCTCGATGTCCGGGGTTCAAACCACGGTCTCGGCACAGATTTATCTGATTGCCAAACCCTTCCTTCACCTTTGACAAGGCGTATATTAATCACAACTGGTGAATGTGTGGAACGTCATGCCTCCACCATGGTTCGGATTCCACGTTAAACTGTAGGTCCTCCATTTCATCTCACAATCACCCTACCATCTACACATTGGCGCAAATGCGTATAACCCGAACGGGTAGTAAGACGCGGTGCTAATAATAATTTAGAATAATCTTACTTATAAGTACTTACTTATATATACCAGATGTAGCCCATCATGAACGAATTAATGTGCCAAATTATTAGTGTAGCGTGTTTTAATATTTACAAATAGTATATATATAATATTCACAAATATATATATATATATAATATTCACTATTAAGAGTACAAATATTGGTACAACAATATACATCAATATATACACGTACTATACTTGGTTACCGTGGCCACGACATTAGTTTCCAGTCCCAAACGCACTCACAGGAAGACTATTTTACTACCTGGCGATTTGCATCTTCATGACCCTAACCCCCTCTTTCCACAATCCATTTACAGAGGTGGGTACGCTCACTCTACTCGCCAAATAGTCACATCTATCCAAAACACTATTCCCTCCAATTTTTTTAAAAGAGGCTCTCCAGAACCACTATTATACATCACACTGAGAGTGCACCAAGTCCTATTACTTTTGGGGTTTCATTATTGGTTGTTTGTGGTTTCACCAAGATCAACCATAGTAGCCCCAGGGGTGCACATACATACATATAGAGAAGTAAAAAGAAAAAGGATGTAAATAGAAGTATTGCAATTTAATGAAACAACATGATACATGATAAATATTTAGCACGTGATCTCAATAAGAACAGTCTATACAAACTAAGTAAGATTTTAGGTAGCATTGCCTAAGTCTAGGCCAACAAGGGGCGTGAGGCGCCAGAAGGACTAACTCAGACAATTGAGTTACGTTACTGGTCCCTCAATCACAAGGCATGTTGGCTGCGCACGTTTAGTTATGACTTACATAGGGCAAGTTCAAGTCCCGTTACATACGAGGGCCTAGAATACAGACCAAACCCCTTACAAGAGGCTCAACCAATTTACATAGGTATATTTAAACCTACGGGCCATGCCCGGTCGGGAACACGTCCCACAGTTTGATCACCCGACGGGCGGTCAATATCACAACACATACATAAGTAACTAATGACAGCTCCAGCCGCGCCAGAGGGGCAGAAACGGCTCATACGCTGTATACTCCAAAGGGGAGTAGTACTGCTAGTAACAAAGATAAAACCGCGGGCCAATCTTGAGAAGCATGAACGGCCCACAGGATACCCACTTAACACAAGTGCGTGGGATTGACAAAAGTACCTAACTAGGTATAGATCCCAGGCCTCCATATAACTTGAACCATCTCTTTCCCTGGCAAGCTACCTTTGAGTTACATCAGTGTCTCGATATTGACACGGTTTATTGCCTAATCCTTACAAGTAAGTTACCCTATTTATCTGGCCATAAAATAAGCTAATCCTAATCCTAATCTCTATACATCTACAACATCTAACTGTACATCTTTAACTCCTAACTTGAAGTTTACGTAACTCCTAACTTGTAGTTTACGTGATACTTCATTAACTCCTAACTTGAAGTTTGGATGATACATTCTTAACTCCTAACTTGTAGTTTACGTGATACAGTCTCAACTCCTGACTTGAAGTTTACGTGATGCATTCTGTCGTACAATAGACTACTTTAGTAATTTGTTCCTGTCTCGTGGATCCATCTCCCCGAACTGTATTTCTACGTTGATCCAATGAATTAGCCGACGTGACGAGAGTGCGCTGTGATCCAACGGCCCTGATGGTGTCCAGCAGGATTCTGTATTTCTTCCAAGCGGCCCAGCGAATATATACTATGAGAACCCCACGTGATGGGGTGAAGAGAAGGGGAAAAGATCCTTTTTATTCTGGAACATTGACTCGCGTCGGCCAACATCGTTCACGGCGCTTTCAGTTGATTGTAGTTCGTTGTCCGGCGCGGAGCTCTTGCCTGAGGTCACGCCCAGCCAGTTCCCTCGATGTTGTTGTTTTCAGCGGGGCATCAGACTCGACGGAAGAGTTGGTGAAGTAGGTATGTAAACAAACACACAAATGTTACGGGCGTAGCATTCAACACTATTATCTCATTTGTTAACTCTTGACGACTTGTTTGTAACACAAAAAATATTCGTGTTTTACATTTGAACGGGGCTAAGCCAGATTAGCCCGTTACAAGAGTTATTGTCTTTTTTTCATTCCACAGTAAATTCATTATGAGCACACATCCAGATAGTATCCCGTGGGATTCCTCTGCCATGGTGTCTACTCAACTTGACCAATGAGATCCCCGACCTTTTCCCTGATTTCCCCTGATCATTTCCTTAAACTCCCAACTAAAAAGTATGGCACGTCCTTCTAACTCCCCTCCCCCCCTCCACCCTTGTTTTTATATTAATATTTTTTTAAATAATAATATTTTTTAAAATTTGAATTAAAATTGTTTACTAGGAATTAAAAATATATTACACAGCTACCAACAAAAAAATGACATAATTTTCTGGTTATTGTATTTCATATTTTGAGTAAAATATCATTTTCCCGGATTTTTATAGTGATTTACCAAACTCTCAACTTATTCCCGTTTTTTCCTGATCACTTCAAATTCCCGGCTAATTCCCGTTTTCCCTGATTTTCCCAGATGGTAGACTGCCTCACAGGGTAGCGTCTCTCTGGAATAATCCTGAGTAGCGCAAATAATTCCGGACTATTTGTTTTTTTTTCACCTTCATTAGAAAAATGTATACTCGAACTTCTTGGTAAAATATTCTGAAAATTGAAAAATGACACCTGGACACGGGAATCGAACCCGGGACCTTCAGCTTAGTACACGAATGCTCTTACCACTAAGCTATCCAGGATTCGTCCCGTGCCCATGGTCATTCTTCACTCATAGCTTAAGGCAGAGTCTAAGATGGACGTGGAAGTCGTCAGCTTATAAACATGTGATTATCTAAGATCACAGCCATCAGACAACGCAGCCATTAGCGACTCGGTAGTTGGCAATTTAGCAGCCATTCGACAATTATATATATAATTGTACAGGATCTTGCATATATTAATGAAACAAATAGCCGAAACTATTGTTAATGCATTTTAGAGAGGATACTACCTCAAAGATATCATATTCTGAAAATTGGTAAAAGACTAGGCCCTAAGTCTTTCTCAGGTGACAAGTTTTCGCTAACATATGTACCTTCCCTGTCTGGTTTTGATGATGGTTCCCTTGGGACTGAACTGCATGGCTTCAGCCAGTTGAAATGTACAACCATCCGTTTCCACTTGGGTGATTAACGTTGAATGCTGTAGACTACATATGATATTATGGTCTTCACAATATCTGGGTCATCCCATGTTCTGCGCAGTTTAGGTGAGGTTCCTTTTGTGACTGCTGGCTAGTGCAGCCACACACGATAACCAAACTTATAGGCACTGCCCATGCACTTCCGGTCGTACACATCTTTTTGCACCCGATGTGTTTTGCCGAAATGTTCTCGTGTCAAACGATGAGCAGTTTCTAAATTTGTTCTTAATTGACGAACATACTCCACGACACTAACGGCAGGCTCGGGTTCTCCATACATCATGTCAATTGGTAACCGTAACTCACGACCGAACATGAGGTAGTAGATTATATACGTAGTCTTTTCAGCGTTCACTTTTAAACCTATTTCTTTACTAGCCTCTAGTGACATTTCTTGATTTCTTGCAACAACTTCCTTACTATTTCCCAACAAAGCTAAATCATCTGCATATCCTAATCGCTGTATAGTACCATTTAATGTCAACACTTCCCTACTTTCTTGTATTAATAATTACTCTAATAGCATTCTCTAAAGTCCAAGTAGTGCCAGATCGCCCCGAAACCTCACAAAGAGGTCCCTCTCTCACCCCACCCCTCAAAAAAGTAAACCATAATTGGAATTTTCTATTGTGAATAATATTTATACCTACCAAACCAATAGCCTTATTTGTATAGGTAAAACAAGGCAAAAAAAGTATCTTATAAACTTGCTTTCCACCCCATTCCAATTTATACTTCTGATAAAGGCATAGGAATTATATGTTTTTAAACGTTATTTGGAGTGGTCCTCCTTTCCCAATTTTTGAAAATTAGATAAGTTTTATAATTAATTTCAAGTAACCTTCACCAATTTATTTTTGAAGTTTGGATGCTTCTAGAATAAATTTATAGTGATCCTCCTTCAGTAAATTTTTGAAAATTAATGCCACTAGAAACTACTATGAGAAGCAATCGAGTGTTTAAAATTTTAAATTCAAATCACTTGAGATTATATATAAAATTAAAATACTCTTAAACGGCTTCCATATTGAAACAGATAAGAGATTTAAAAACTAAATACATACATTGTTCAGCCTAAGTTCAAATAATGTCCGTGTCAGATTTGGTTATAATTGGTTCATACATCTGACAGCTATAGAGCAACAAATATACCGAGAGAGGGACAGACAGAATACCAAAACAAAAACAGAACCTCGTTTCAATCGGATAAAAATATACTATTATTTTTATTTAATTAACTAAATTTAGCCAAATTTTTACTTTATTACTTAATCACTATTTGACGAACTATTATTTTTTCCATGCCAACTTGTCTTATGTCAAAAAAAAGTTTTACCACTAAATAAAATTTTCCTTTGCCTTTTTTTCTAACACTCGACTAGTGCATCTAACAGAATTAATCGACTCAGCAAATCAGTAAACCACACACGTAAGTTTAATTTTCCAGCGTTATTTTAAGATAGTTTTGGAATTCCTAAAATACATAAATTTCCAGAAAATTCCTTCTGAATTTAACTAGTGTATAATTGAAAACTACATAATATAACTCTAAATAGCTTACTTAGCTTGTTCATAGTAAATTTTAGTTCTTAACTGAGATAAATCAGAATATGTCACTTAAAGAGCATGCATTTAATATATTATATGCTACTGTAGCTATATACACTTTTAGAATGTTAAAATTATAAGATTGAACCAAAACTAAAACATTAAAAAAACTGATTTTTCACAGAGGTAAAAACTATACAACTTGTAATAACTCAAAAAATATATTTTGGTGTTCTTGCACTTCTGAACTAGATGATCGATATAAAAGTAGGCCTTTTTAATAAATGATAGCAAA
Organism: Timema californicum; assembly: GCA_902141385.1. Taxonomy (NCBI): domain Eukaryota; kingdom Metazoa; phylum Arthropoda; class Insecta; order Phasmatodea; family Timematidae; genus Timema; species Timema californicum. The sequence goes on along the minus strand of CABFOW010004010.1, from coordinate 31,439 downwards.
ATAAAAGAAGGATGAATTGGCAACAATTAATATTTATTCTACCGAGAACTGTGCGTTTATTTCTATGATTTAAATAGAGACCAATATTTCACATGTCCATAGCTTGGGTCAAAGACAAAAGTTGATCAAATATCTATGGGAAAGCCTTGCATGGATATTAAAAATAATGGGGGAGTGGAATCGTACCCATTTTGAATGGTTACCATCCCAATATTTCTCAAACAAGTGCTCTTATTGAAAAATTGGAACTGTACCCACTGGAATTATACCCACTAAAATCAAAATTGTATCAATCTGAAATGGTATCTATTCCAGTATTTCTCAAACAGGTGACCTTAGGGAAAATTGGAATTGTCCACACTGAATTATACCCACTAAAATCGGAATTATACCCATTTGGAATGGTTAACATTCCATTTGGAATGGTTAACATTCCAGTATTTCTCAAACAAGCAACCTTATTGAAAAATTGGGATTGTACCCACTGGAATTATACCCACTAAAATTGGTATTTTACCTTTCTAGAACAGTATCCATTCGAGTATTTTTCAAACAAGCGACTTTATTGAAAAATCGGAATGTTACCCACTGGAATCATACCCACTAAAATCGGAATTGTACCCATTTGGAATGGTAACCACTGCAGTATGTCTTAAACAAGCAAAGCTAATAACCTGGGACTAAATCCAGAAATCGTGGACCTTGTGTTTTTAATTCTTATGCTAAATATAACCGGACATTATGGTCTTAATATTAGTCACCAAAGTTACTAACAGAGAGCAGACAAAAAAACATTAATAATTGTACTCGCTTCTAAACCCATTCCATCTCTGATAGAGTGCAGCAGGAAAAAATATATAATAAATTTTCACAGTGAATTGTGTTCATATTTTTAAAATAATATATAGTTCTATCATGCCTGAACTGTTACTTTTTTATTTCATTAATTCGACAATCAGGAGCTTTAGTTTATAAGTAGAAGCAAACTTGTCACTTGTGTGCCACAAGGTCATGTATTGGATCCATACCTTTTCTTATATATGTTAACGACATTTTCCAGGTAAGTTCGTTAGGTAATTTGCAACTTTATGTGCAGGGCCGGTCTAAGTAAAACGTTTTGTGTGTGCAAAACTCACATTTTGCGCCCCGAAACCCCATCTGAAAAAACTGTGGAAAATACTACATATGTTAGTAGCCCGGTGGACCCCTCGCATCACTACGTCACACCGCGAGATAATATTGTGATTTTCCAGAATTACCGTTATTCTCCCTCCTCCTGCCCATGCCCTACCCTCTTCCCCCTATCACCCTCTCGACTACCAACCTCGGACATGTTGGTTCTTAATGATTAATTATTGTTAATTAATTAATTTGTAGGATAGAGGTGTTGTAGTTTATTTATTTGTTTATTAGAACATAGTACTTTGGCTGCCTGGGTTAGAATGAACATTGGCTCCTCCATCACGAGGCGCTGTCGGACTGCCCAGGAACAAACTTCTCCAGCCGACCTTGTGCGGTAGAAGTAGCCTACCTAATCTACTCTTACAGCGTAATGACCGCTACCGTCTTTCTTTCACTTGTCGGACATAGCAATATAGGGGGGGAATCCCTCCCCCCTCACTCTCCTCCTCTGACTGCTTGTCATTCACTGCTGGTAATGAGCCATTTATTACAGTGTCATTCACACTCGTCGCAGGTTTATTGCTGGATGCAGGAATCCNTAAGCTGTAGCTCAATGCCAAAATTCAACATCCCCACCCAACTCATACTCTCTTGTCTTCTCAGTTGTCCACAAAACTAGGGGGTCAGAGACCTTTCAAGGCAGAAACTACCTAACCACCAGTTACAAGTTGCCTTTAAATCTGAAGGTCATTTCAATGTTATTTCCATGTAAAGCTTATTCTTAACGAGCCAGTCGTTGTCTTGTATCGATAGGAATAGATAGCGGCACACTTACAGCAGTGCTATCTCTGTCTGGTACTACTTCACATCCCCTCTCCCACCCCCAAGCTCCCGGAAATGACCCAAGCCATTTAATGGTAGTGAGCTCCTTACAGACTCATTCATTAACCTCCTTGGAGGTACCCGACCTCCTGAGATCATCGAATGTAAATTCCTTACACTAAGATTGTTGAACGGTAAAACCACTCTTGTTCTATAAAACATAGATTGGTCTCTAGGATAGATCGTTTTGCAGGTGATGGCCGCCTGGCTTCTAGTTTGGAGATGTTCAAAAGGTGATTGATTGAAAAAAGCGATATAATTATTAGTACAAGATTAATCGGTCATTGACTGCCGTCCCAAGTGCTAGGTGGTTTGAGGTTCAATCCTAGGTCTTGGTACAAATTTTCAAACCCTTCCTTCACCTCTGAAAAGACTTATGAATGTCAAGCAGTTAAATATTTAAAAATACACTATCAAGCTTTCTATATATTGACACAAGTAAACTACGCGCGAGTTTCTAATATAATAATATCTAGAATCGCGTCTTACTACCCGTTCGGTTCTAATATATATTTAATAATATTTAAATTATCTGAAATTTAGCTTGTATTTGTAAATATAAACATTGGAACGGTGGAAACGATTAGTTACCTCTTAATAGGCGATAACACCGCACAGCTTCTGAGATTGGAGTGCTCTATGTTAACAAGTCTCTCTCCCGATGCAAGAGCGGACTAAGTACAAATAAATTAAATGGCTAATGCTCGGTAATTGTTAGGATTTAAATTGTATCTATAACGAATATGAAACAGGTATTTATCTTAGCATTGCACGTAGCAGCAAGTTATTAACATAAAGAGTGACCACATGGCTTAATGCGCTAATCTAGCAATAGACTGGACTGCTAAAGGTGGGAGGAAGTCGGGTTTTGATCCCCTGTCAGATGTATTGGGGCTGGTTTTTTCGGATACGTTTCATCTTTCTGCCACCAATCACATTAGCGTAATAACCTAGCAATTATTCAGTAGATCTGAATCGTGGAGTGCGCGATGTAAGTTTCAGGATCATGTTTGGTTTGCCCGTAGACGGAAGTTCTGGGTTCAAATCTCACCCTCTAGAAATAGTCTAGACTGTCGAATACGGGTAGACCGTGATTTAATCACTGTTGCACCCATTTATCACCGCGTCTTACTACCCGCTCTGATTATGTGCGTAGATAATAATTACGCTGTTGGGAAGTTTGAACCGGCATATGCCTAGATGGAGAGTGAAAAAACTACTCCCAGGTCTATGACAGCACACACACACACACACGATGTTCCACCATCCATGAACAAAGCGGCGACAAGGCACATCCATACCCATGCAATGGGTAGAAGGTGTATGATAGATAACGGTATTTACAAAGACCTGATATGGTTTGCGGATGCGCAGATACAAGAAATTCGTACCTTTGGAAAATATAAAGTTCTGTAAAAAGTGACAGACCATGGACTATTTAAACACACACACAATATATGTATATATATATATTTTACCAACATCGCCCCTTAAACGGCAAGTCCATTTTTTTTCTCTAGCAGGAGTTTTGCTTAGCACGACGGAGCTATCCACATAAAAATATTAATTTCTTTCAGATAATGTAAATGCCTGGAATGAATTGTCTGGGTTTGTTTGTAGTACACCCAACCGAGAATCGAAACGCAATCTCCATTTTTCTACGTAGTCTAGTTCAACATGGATCGTTTGTGTCTGTATGGGATCGAACAAACTTCGGGATCCATATTAAACGGATTGCTTTAACAATAATTTACATTTGATTCCCAAAATCAATCAGTAGTGACGCAAAGAAAAGTTTTACAAATATAACTCACACCACGAAAAGTATACTTGAAATATTTATATATTAAAAGTTATAGTTTTAGAATATATATATTTACGAGTATACCTTAATGGCGGAAAAAGCCAGAACACATAGGTAATAAATATATGTAAACCAAAGGTTCCCGGGTTTGATTCTCTTGTCCAGGTGTAATTTGTTTCTTCTTCTGAATATGTGTTAGCTTATTAATAAAGGGAGGTGTTATGTTACACTACTTAACAATCTCTCGCTAATACATTCAAACTGCTCTTATCGTACATGTGTAAAATTCAAAACTATGACCCCCAAAAACTTATTCTATACGTACAATATATTATCAATCAATCTAAAGATTAGTTTTAATAATTTTTTTTCTTAAATACACTTAAAGATAAAGAATAAAACTATTTTAATTTTTTGTATTAGAGGGTAAACTTTATCACAAATGAATTACACAGCCGATGTTCATTGGGAAAATTAAAATTACTGTAATCAAAATAATCAATTATTTAACTAAGGCTCAAAAAAATTATGCAAAAACTATAAAATAGCTAACTAGAACATTTAAAATTTATTTTAATAAATCGAGAATCCTCTTTGATGTCTACGTGGTCTAAGGCACTACTCTCGCAATAGCCTGAACTGAGTTTCGATACCAGTCGCGTATACTAAGAGTGTTTATTCCTAAATGGTTTTCCACTCTCCCTCCACGATAATGTGGGTAGACTTCCTATAAATTCTTATCCCTAACACACTAGTGTAATTAGTACATAGGCGTGTAACCCAAAAGATTATTAATATGCGCTGCTAGAAATTCAGATAAACAGGTGATTATTTCAACTGTATCAAGTCATTTTAAAGCAATAAACGTGGCTGAAAATTAATATTACTCCCTCAATGATGAGCCAAATAGTAATTACCGATTCTATCTCGATCTAAATTAGAAATAATGGTTCAATCCTTCTCTAGAGAAAATGGGGTTTGGTTCCTATATATATATATATATAGAGAGAGAGAGAGAGAAAGAGAGAGCTGGTTTAGAATAACCATGTCTTCTTCTTGGGAAAATAATAATAAGTTACGGAACGGTTGATTAAGCAGGACAATGGCAAATTCAACAACATCCACATCAGGTATTTAAATTATCTTCTTTTACATAACTTAAAAAGGGTTTGATTTAATTTTAAATTTGTGACTGTTCTAAAAGCTAACATTTGTTTAATATATTCATAAAACATGTTTGAGGCAACATTTTGGTCTAACGGGTTAGGGTCAAACCCCTAAATTCTTATAAATATTATCAAAATTTATTTCTAAAATTAAAACTTGGACTTATTTATCTGGTGAACTGGAACACATTATATGGTCTCAAAAATTTCTAATTATTATTATTATTTAACACAACAGCTTACTACCCGTTCCCGTTATACGCTTAAGTACTAATGTATTAGGAATTGGAAAGGCTGAATTTAGAGGAAGTAAACATGCATTTGCATGGTGTGATAGTGGAAAACTAGCCCTATTTCACACACCAAAGATTCGAGGGGGAATTCTTAATTCAGTGGACTGATACTCTACCAACCAAACTAAGGTGTTGGGTTAAATGGGTACTCTGGGAGTGTTTGTTTGACATTGCAACAGAAAACTTATGACCCTAAGAGTTGATGGGAATTGTTTGCTGTTTATGTTACAAATAACTTGAACAGATGTTGCGAGGGAAGCCTACTTAAGGGTTTCTACACCGATACAATACACAGCAGTGTTGAAGGAGAGTGAGAAATCACCTTAATATTTTCGCTGTCTGTAGTCACTTATGATTTACAAGAGTAGGTAAGTAGGAATAGCATGCGTCACCGCTTGGAAGTCAGAAAGATGTTTGTTCGCATCCTAAGAATTCGTAGGTGACACATAACGTACATATAGATGTGAAGGTATAACAACGAAGCTCATAACATTTTAAAAATACCATAATATGTCAAATCAAATAATCAAACAAATATTAGATCATTGGCCTTAAAGCTTAAAGTTAAATGTTTTCAGTTACATAGATTTATATGAAGGCTTATTTGACATAGTTGGACAGTAAAGGGTATGAATGTTGTTAATATTTGAATTTGAAATGGTTAAATGATAAAGCCTACAGGTGAAACTCAAAATTGTAATGAAGTGTAACAAATATTAGTAACTCAATATTTAATTACTTCAACAGTTTGCAGGAAATATAAAAGCTGTTCATTCAATTTTCTATTATTTTTAGTGAATTTATTAAATAAACAAATTTATAATCACTGCGGCATTACAAAACCCTGATTTGAGACAGTTAAAAATTTTATAAATATATATTAATTTTTGATGGAAATATAAAATCAGTTAATTATTTTATATGTGCTAAGGGAATTAATTAACACACTATCTCTAGATATTTAAAGCGTTACAACTTGAATTTATGTAAAAGTTATATAAACGCCGTGTTTTATTTTCCTAGATATTTTAATTATAAACTTATGTAAAAGTTGCTATTTATGTTATCAAAATATATAGCCGCCATGATTTTTCCTTAGGTATTTAACTTAGTAACATATGTAAAAGTTATACTTTATTTAATAAAATGTAGTCGCCATGATTCCCAATAACTATTATGTGTCCCTAAAATCCAAACTTAGGTTAGCGAGTTTGTAAAACACCGCAGTTAATTACATGTGATTGGAAAGCCTCCCTAAATACCTGACACGAATGAAGGAAGCTATTACTATGGTGTTGATTTGATTAGCTTATCGTGAATAATAAAACTTATATTGGCTATTTAGAGCCTACATATCTACAGGAATGAATTAAAGCTTAATAAACTAGATTTACTAAGGGACACCTTTGACTCTGTGGGCATATACGCTATCAAATAATATATATCTTGGGAGTGTTAAACATTACTACAGAAAACTTATAACCATAAGAATTGATTGACTTTTAGATTAGCTTACAGATGTTGCGAGGAAAGCCTACTTATGGGATTCATAATATTGTTTAGGGATAGTAGGAAACCACCCTAATATATTCCCTGGATGTAATCGCTCATGATGTTTAAAAACATGTCAATAGGAATGACACGCGTTACTATTTGTTGAGTTAACAAATAACGGGTTTGTAGGAGTGCCTCATACATCATTAGTGAAGAAGAGATTCCTAATCGTGGTTCGAACCCTGGTGGGAATTTTCCCTCTCAACGAGGACGGTGGCGGGAGATCGTGGTTCGAACCCTTTAACGTGAGTTATATCGGTATAGCACGTACCTTTCAATTCTATTCTATTTTATCGTTTAGATGAGAGAATCTGTGTTTGACTCTTGATATGGTGATCTATGCGTTAATACACCTTAGAAATACCTTATTTAAATATAAACATATTTCTTAGAGACAGTTTTGATAAATACTACTATAAATAACTTATTATTCGCGAACTTACATCCAGCGGGAACAATGTGTTGAAAATACTGGTGACGGCGAGCGGCTTCACCGGCTTTGTTTTGCTGCCGCAAACGCCTTGACCTTCCATGCTGTTTAGCGGTTATGGTCGGTGCACCATCGGGATGCCATTTAATGTTCGCAAAAATATTTAGATATAATAATATATTTAGCTTTTACAAAAATCACAAGTAATATACTTATGAGGATCTTGAAATTATTTTAAATTAATATGTTGTTACATTTTAAATATGAAACTATATACGTTGATATAATGTATAACATTTACACCAAACAAATTAGTCACTTAAACAGCAACCTTAAATTTAGTGTTTGCAAAAATATTTTGATATAATATATATTTAACTTTTTCAAACAATCATAAGTAATACAATTATGAAAATCTTGAAATTATTTTTAATAAATATGTTGTTAAAAATCTTGTTCGAATTCCGGTTGCCATAAATCATAATACCATGTGATTTTATCAAATTTAACGTCACACATTGTGTCCAAGTGACGAATAAAGTCTGCTACAAAATGTGACTTTCCACAGCCGGAAGGTCCGCTTTAGATGGCCGAAAATGGATGTTTCAACTGGTCCATAATCTATGACTGAGCTTATAAGCTATATGAGCTTGTAATTATAGGATAGGAGGGAAGTGCGGGTGTAGACGTTAAAACACACACATAACAGTTTTTACAATATTTATTTAAATCGTGAAAAAGTATACACACATTGTAAAGTATATTGTGAATATTTACAATATATATATTTATTAGCATAAACATAAATGTTTTTTACAATATTTATTTACACACAGTGAAAAGTATACTGTGAATATTTACAATATTTATTCACACACAGTGAAAAGTATACTGTGAATATTTACAATATAGGGGGAATAGTGGCCTCGGTTCTAAATATACTATATACATAGAGACGGTTTTTAATTTAAAATAAAATAAATATATATATACAAACAGTTTAATATAATTAAAAAAATATATATATAAACAAGTAATTGACTAGAAAATATCAGGTAGGCGGAGGATTGTACTGGCAAATAAAAAAATATAAAAATGTAACCCGGGTGAATAAAAAAAGCTTGTTGTCATGCAGATATGAAAAAAAACTCATATCTTTGAAAAATAGTATATCAGTGGAACTGTCTAGAGTGAAAGAAAAAAAAGATGATTATTAATCCCATCTAAATGATCACCTTTTAGTTGTGGCGAGTGCGTTTACATGGACTCTGATACTCAAACGGCAACGTATTAAAATCATCGGTTATCTGACGTTTGGTGTACACCGGCCGGTAGACTTTAGTCTGCGAAACGGTACATACAGTCGCAAGACCTTTTCTTACAATTTTGTGCGGTATCTATATGTATCTTTCAGCAGCCTGCTCAGTGACCATCGCTTTCAAAACGTCAAAATTAACGTCGTTCCTGTTGCCATAGTTTATGGCGATCCCGCGAACCTTGCACACTTTTTTTTAAGGATCGCCACCAACACAAACTCGGTACGCGTAATTCTTGGGACCGCCAGATAAAAAGGCGCTAATGTAGCTTCACGGACCGTAATCCTTAAGTTCATCAGTAAGGTCACCTAAAAAGTTTCCGGTCGGTGGACTCCAATTGCCGGGGAATTCTGTGAATAGAACGCCATCTTTATCATGATACAAAACGCGGTCCCCCAATTGTTCAAGGCTGCTGTATAAGTGCAACCTAGCCATAGCAGTCGTGTAGCATGCCACGGCCACACTCGTGCTAAGGTTAAGGTGCAACGCGTCAGGTGCATCCTTGAAATTGAGGAACATAACCTCATCATTTACATCAATGACGCTGTCCACGGTGATGTACGGATCCATCAGGTACTTGTGGATGCCCTGATAGTCGTTAACAACGGCTACGTGTGGTAAATCGGGTCTTTGCCCAAACTTTCCCCATAATGAATTTAAAAAGAGTTTAGCCAGAGTGCGGAGACCAGGGATTTTACTAACAGAGTCGAAATCGAGTTTTACCCCTTCCCTTTCCTCGTAATTTTGAATATAAGCTAACTTTTCCTCCTGTGAGGTACACCACTCTGGCCATCTGCTGGATTATTGTTTAATTTTCAAAAAAGTATCAATGTACCCATGAAACAATCCACCAGAACGTGTCTGACGGTCGTACACAGATACATTGTACTCCCACACTTCGTGTACTTCTTCAATGGTGTAGCCTTTCTCAACGGCTTTCCGGAACTCGTCAATCACCCAGACGCCTGTCAACAAGTGATATTTTTTTGTCGTTGTGCTGACACGCGCCTTGGTTTTTCTCCTCCCCACATTTCCTGCACAAGATGAACATTAGCTTGTCGTGCATCCGTGTAGGCAATACGGGCATGAATAAATACCGCGGAGGCGTCACTGTAACTTTGGCTATGCCTTCTATTTGATCTATAGACGGACAATTTGGTTCCAAGTGAATTTTGGGGTGGCTGACGGGTTATTTTTTGTACTTCCAAACGTATGGATACAATGAACACACATTCAAGTACTTGATCTTCTCTCCACAAGAAAGGTCTGCTTCGTGGAAGAGCTTGATAACATTTGTACGCCCGCCAAAGAATGCATCCCTGGGGCAGAGAGGCTCCTTGGTATACACCTCGTGCTGGACTACAAATTGCTGCAAGTCCTTGTCTGTGCGTTTTATCGCATTAAACATACACTCCCACATCTCTACGACTATGTAGCCGGCATTCTTAAACTTTTCCAAACAAGCCATGGTCACTTCATAACTCATCTGCATGGTCTATGGGGGACTATTTTTGATAGGGGTGGTCCTATCAGGGTAACAGAGAAGGCATCAATGCCAATAACAGCCCCAGAACTGAAAGGTGGTGGTGGTATCTCCAGCTTTAATAACGCCGTCTACACGTTACCCCAACACATATTCCTCACGGCCGTTACCCGCATGAAGAATAAAGACACAGCGCTGATGGGCCTCCCAGCAGAGCCATTGTACAACGATGTGCGACTGTTGGTCTGCACACCGATAGCCACCGTTAGAGATAATACCGATAGTATTCTCCTTAAGATGCCTTCGGCGGTAAACCAGCATGGCCGCTCCAGCTATCGTACACACCTCTCTGAAAGGATCCACCTTTGCTTTCTCCATGAGCATCTCTCTAAACTTCAGGTAGGCCTTTCGTAGGATCTCTACATCTTTCACACAATACAGTTCCAACTCACGTTTAAAATCAAAGACATAATTTTCTTTGACCAACACGTCATACCACTTCTCAAAGTGCTCCTTTCCCTAAAATGACATCTCGCCGATGCCGTAGCTCTCCTTTGGTGGCAAGGGACCCCTATACCCCGCGTTTTCTTTTTTTGTTGAAAAAATGGGGGAAATATCCCTTGGCCAAAGACTCGTCCAAGCTAAAAGTTTTGTGCAATTTGGACAATGACATCGGGAGAAAGTTCAGTAAGTCAATAAAATGGAGCGGGCCGTAACCCATGGACCTGATTTTCCCAACGTTCATTATAAGTTCTGGAGTCAATTTCTTTACTTCCGTCATATATTTTAAAATAAAATTTCCATCATAGGATTTTGCATTATGGCCGAGGAGGGTGATATCCTTAAATTTTGAAGCTTTAATGTTTTTATAAATCCAAAACATTTGGCCATTGGGGTATCAACCTTGAATATGCGAGTCCTATCGCCCCCACATTCTGTGTAATGATGGTCATTTGCATCTATATAAACGCAGGCGTTGCAACACGTCTACACGACACATAGGTTAGGTTCGTGCAAGTAAGTGCCAGCCGCACCTTGAAGAAGCGTTTCTTGTCTGCATTCAAAATCATAGAATACAAACATGAATTTACTCTTTTCCAGTGACGGCTTTGACGGGGCCTGTTTCATACAAAATAAATGACCAAAAGGACGATAGGTCTTGCATACTCTACAAAAAGTTTCATAACACCTATGTGAATATTCTGCTCTTTCCAAACTGAAAAATTGGCCACATAATGTGCAAACCTTTTTGACATCACAGACCGATCTGTGACCTCTGCAAAAACTGGGACGTTTATGGTTATCAAAACATGGCTGGTTTGTAAACCAACTCCCACTGTCTTTACAGACCACAGATCGGCCTCCGCTACAAACAGTTTTAGCGTATCACTTTTTGCACGCGGATTCACATTTGTGCACGTTCTTTGTGTTGAACGGTACACGACACTCGCGACAAAAGTATCCATACTTAAATGCGGCTGTCAAGGATGCTATGACATCAAATTGATTTTTCTTGTCGGCGTGAAAATACAAATCAAGGTAGCCCTTAAAGGAATTTTCGTAGGGAGTAGGCCCCTCATATAGGGCCTTCTCCCCCTACGTTCCCTGAACACCGTGATTTTGTATTCGGAGAGGTATGCTTGAAATTGTTTCATTTCAGTGAGCCCACAACCTTTCAAAAGATTCACACAGGCATCACGGCATATTTCCTCTGCTTTGTATTTTTGAATATTACGACCCCATTTGATTTGTCTAAAGGTGTTCACATCCATTCATCCTGATTCTCTTTTATTATCGCATATAGCTTTGGCGACACCCAATGCGCGGGCAAGGCAAATTGTGTCGCCATTTTGAATCGTAATGATCTATTTGTTATTATGGCTATATGTGCTAGCGGGAGTGAGTTTATCACATTTATAATTACCCCTCCCGCAAGGCTCTTTAAAATGGCAGAGTTTGACGTACAGTGGTGCTGTACTCAAAAACAAAGTATTACTCTGCAACACGCGACCTACGTTATCAAACACAGCTCGAGCTTCTAACTGATCTGCTCACCTAAATGAGACATACACAGAGTTCAGCGTTAAATCAGTGCTATTTAAAAGTAAGCCGACGTTGTCATCGGCGCTAACGCCATGGTCCTGCAGCCAATGGAGCAAATTAGTAATTTGTTCTTCAGGCCAGCTTAATGTGTCACGATCGCTTGCTGGAGCACCAATATGTATGGTAATTTCTCTACCAGTATAAAATAAACGCCTCAATTGTTTATTCCTCTCTTCTACGATACGAAGAGGGACGCCATTTGACAATGCCCCACCTACCTGATTTACCGGGCCACTAGATCCCGGTTAAGGGGCCGATGACGGTCCCACTGTCACAGCCGCCACGATCCCCGTCTCTCTAATCGCAGCCGGGGTTTGAGCACTGTCTCCCAGGCTCGCCGGCGGTGCTCCTGCAGTGTGGTGAGGGGGACTAGTAGCCAGCGGCTGACCATCCCTCCATTTCCGGTCTCCAATTAAACTATAACACATGTCAAAGTAAGCACTGTTACAAACATGCGCGTATATTTTTTTCTCTCTTTAAAATGTATAATACTTTTGGTTTTAATATAATATGTTACATTTTTCCCCTAAACATAAATGCTTTAGCTGAAAACCAACATTCACCGGAGTGAGTCAGCATTTGCGTGGAGAGAGACTGAAAAAAAACGGCCCTAGTTTACTCTGGCAAGATTCGAACCTCAAACTCATCTCTTTAAAATGTAGGCCTATAATATTTTTTGGTATTAATATAATATGTTACATTTTTTCCTAAATATAATTGCTTTATCTGAAACCAACATTCACAGTGGTTATCCAGCATTTGCGTTGAGAGATAGTGAAAAAAACGCCCCTAGTTTACCCTGGTAAGTTTCGATCCTCAAACTCATCTCTTTAAAATGTATAATACTTTCGGTATTAATATAATATGTTACACTTTTCCTAAACATAGCTGCTTTATCTGAAACCAACATTCAAAAGGGTATGTAATAAATACAGTTGAACCCTAGGGAAACTACCACTGGAGTTAATTTAACACTATGAAGGTTAAACATACATTTTAACCCATATAGGGACTAGATCCCGGGACCTTTCGCAAAGTGTGTCTAATAAATATACCCTATTACAAATACAAAAATTTAGTCCAAGAAGTATAAACTCTCATTTTCAGCCCCTGTTTAGATTTGAACCAGTGTTCCTTGGCACTGCGTACATGTAGGTTTTGTCTCTCTTTCTCTCTTTAATTTGGTTACTATTTTAATTGATTTATTTACAATACACACACTTACACATCATAAATGAAAGTGTACAGACTTTTGTTTACTCTTGGTGAAACGTGAATTTAAAATGTTTAAAATGGCGATTATAATTTTATGCCTTTGTACAGGAAATGAACCCTGGACCAATAGTTAACTATACAGACACGCTATCGTAGACACTAAAGTGCTGTTTGAGAATTTGATCGAGCACTTTGTAAAATGACAATTATAATTTTCTGTTTTTGAATGGGAAATGAACCCGGGACTCTTAAATCCTTTATTGGAACATGAACAAAATAGCTGACAGGGCGGTTATTTTAAAAACTAAACCAGTATTTTTGGTTATGCCAGGGAATTGAACAAGGAACTCCCCCACTGGCTCAGTATAGTTTTTTAAGCGTATTAATCGTACACGTACTAAGACGTGTGGGGGTTAGATTATGTAGGATTTTTTAATAATCGTTTAAAGTAGCAATATAGTTTTCCCTGCTCTAACTGTAAACAAGTGCCTTCTCTTATACACCAAACGAACTAGTACAATCTCCTTTAAAAGAGCAGCTGAAAATAGCTTTCGATATAGTGATGATATGGTGTTTGCGCGCGCGAGAGAGAGAGCTACACATATAGTATATTTTCAGGCTAGTGGCTAATTGTAGGCTGTACTTACATATCAGCCTGTCGAGGGTGTCCAAATCTGTCCAAACAGAGGGGGGCACATTTCCGTCGCCGTAGAGCGACGCAGGTGATAGAGGCACCGGCGAGAGGATGCCCGGGGCTGGCCTGAGGGCGTCAGCAACGTCGTTCCTGGCACATACCGTTGGGGCGCCTCCAGTGGGGTAGATGTCGGCACGCCCGTCACTACGCTGCTCAGAAGGCCATAATCCAAACCGTATGGATCCCAGTAGTCTGAAATTAAATAAATACATATTAATTACCATTTATATAAAAAACACTGGCAAGTCTATCGTAGGCCGCTAATTACCCATGGACCAGTCACCATCCATTCTGCAAATCCCGTCTTCTGTAAAGTGCACCAACTGGTCCAGGCTATTGGGATCCACAGGTTGCGCCGCCACGCCAAGAGTCATGGGATCATCATCTAACAAAGAAGAAGAGAATACCGCTCTACACCCTGACATGATAATCAAATTATAAACCATTAAAATATACAAAATGAACTAAACATACCCGAATTTAGCCAGTTTCCCAGAGCATCAAATCTCATCTTGATGTTTATGTGATCCAATTACAAATTAAAATGACCAAATGTAATGATTTGGGTTTTATTTATACCCATCTCAAAGGGCTTGCCGACAGTAATGACCTAAATACTGTAATGTGTCTCTGCGCATGCACAAACCGAATCAAGTCTTTGTAAATACCGTTATTCATCATACACCTTCTACCCTTATGGATGTCCCTTGTTTCCGCTCTGTTCATGGATGGTTGAACATCGTGTGTGTGTGTGTGTGCTGTCATAGACCTGGGAGTAGTTTTTTCACTCTCCATCTAGGCATATGCCGGTTCAAACTTCCCAACTGCGTAATTAGTATCTACGCACATAATCAGAGCGGATAGTAAAACGCGGTGATAAATGTATGCAACAGTGATTGAATCACGGTCAACCCGTATTCGACAGTCTAGACTATTTCTAGAGGGTGATATTTGAACCCAGAACTTCCGTCTACGGGCAAACCAAACATGATCCTGAAACTTACGTCTCACACTCCACGATTCAGATCTATTGAATAATTGCTCGATTGTTACGCTAATGTGATTGGTGGCAGAAAGATGAAACGTATCCGAAAAAAACCCAGCCTAAATACATTTGACAGGCGCCCGGGTCATTGACCTCAATATCTATTCTTGTCTCAACTCGTCTTGTAGGGCCGACATACTTGCGCCAGGGAGAACCCCGTTGCCCGGGTCATTGACCTCAATATCTATTCTTGTCTCAACTCGTCTTGTAGGGCCGTCATACAGGCACAAGGGAAAACCCAGATTGCCGAGGTTACGATCTATTCTTGTCCTGACTTGTCTTGTCGACCCGCCAGCCTGGCACCAGGGCTGCGAAGGAGGAGGGGGTCTCAATGCAGGGGAACCGTTTATCATATTCTACCCTCTGCAGCCATAGCGTGAGGTTCATGCTGCTTGTTCCGGGACAGAGCCTTGTGACAGAAGAGCCAATGTTCATTCTACCCCCGACAGACATAGCGCGAGGTTCTATTAAACTACAACGCCCTAATCAATGAATAAAAACTCCAACACCTCCATACTACCAATTAATTAATTTAAAATAATCAATTAACAATAATTAATTAACAATCATTAATAATTAATCATCAAGAACCAACATGTCCTGGGTTGGTAGGCGAGGGCTGTAGGGGAGGACATGGGCAGGAGGAGGGGAAATCAAATGGATGTGGAAAGTAGGCCAGGGGGTGAGGGGAAGGAGGCTATTTATAGCAGCCAATCAGAGGAAAGTAGGTTAATTTAAATCACAATACTATCTCGCGGTGTGACGCAGTGATGCGAGGGGTATACCGGGCTACTTATGTTCCTTCATAACAGGATTGAATTTTGCAATCAACTCTATGAGCCCGAGAAAAATTCCATTGTTTTTGCTGTAGAGTGTTTCGTGAGTTCTTCGAAAAGCCATCTTGTGTTGGGCAAGGAACTGTATGATGGAAAGATTTCTCGTGAGGACATTTTTCTATCGCTCTTTTTCCTGAGCAATTAATCTTTGATTTCGTCATTAATTGCCTTGCCAGTGTTAAACCTCCTTTCTGATTCAACTCATTTTGGTGGCACTTTTTTATGTGATTCGAGGACGTCTCATGTTGGGAAAGAGTTTTTCAGATGTGCCTTCAATCGCCGTTTCCATTGTAGTGCTGGTGATTGCCGTGTTAAATATATTGCAGTAAAAACATTATACACTTCCCTTATACTGGGAATACATTAGCCATCGTCTTCTAATTTCTTAGCCATTGGAAGCAAGCCAATAATAAAATACGTTGGAAAATCGATATTTTTGAGGGTAGTTGTCTAATACAGTTGAGAGTGGTCCTTGCGATTTAATAAAATCACGTTCAGTTGCGCTTAGAGCTTTGGGCCAACTAGCTGTATCTTTCAATCTGTTACATGAATTATTCATTTCTTGGATTGTATCAGTCACATAACTCTTATCACTGTGATCAGCAGGGCCCGGATTTTGATGAAATGTCATTTTTTTGGTTAAAATGTAATTTTTTTTGTTAATCAGAGACAATGCTCATTTGTACATAAACTCTGTTCATGAGTCCGTGGTTGTAGAAATTTATATTTTATAGGTAATTTTTCTTGCTTTTTGTTTGTTTAATAAGACATTTTTAAGAATTTTTTAAGAAAATTTAAATTTGTTTGAAAATGACTATTAAAAAGGTTTATATATATATAAATGAATTATCGGTGCTTTGATAAAACATGAATATTCAAACATCAGATGTTTTACAACACACTTGCTGACTAAAGAAGATAATGTATGAGTCAAAATGAACTGTTGTGCCCCTTTACCTGCGTGCTTATAAAATCCACATCCCTGGTGAAACTTTCACTACACCTTGGAAAGGGTTGCAGGGGAGGGAAGAGAAATGTTTAGGGTTATATTAACTTGTACCGTCTTTAAGTTCCTGGCAAGTCACCCACTCACTATACCATGTCTGGAAAGGGCTGAAGGGGGATGGGGAGCTGTCACTTTTAAAGCAGGTATTCCAATGTTAAGTAGAACACATTCATTTAGCTGTCAAAATATTTTAAATACATAATGTTCATTTATAAAGTGCAGGAAATATTAATTTGTTTGCAATCATTTTGTGTGTATTTAGAATGCCTTTAAACAAACCATCTAAAGAGAGTCACTTGAAGCAAATTATTACTGAATTCGGAAAGAATATATATTTTTCAGAGAGTGAAATACTTTTCTGTAAAATATGTGAAGCGATAGTGGCTGGCATAAAATAAAAGATGTAATCAATCATCCAACAGCACATAATTCTCATTAAACATGTTCGTGTTATCTAGAATATCAATAAAAAGAAAACCTCTCAATTATTACTTGCACAAAATGCATTCACAAATCAAGAACAATCCTCCACATTTTATAAATATTTGTGTGACTTTCTGGTATCTACGAACATACCTCTGTGGAAACTGAGCAATGTTAAACTTAAGGATTTTCTAGGACTGTATACGGGTCATTCTATTCTAGACGAGTCCATACTGAGGAATAACTGTAAATGGACAGATCAGGAGAGAGATTTTTGCTTACGTTTATAATGTAAAGCTTAACTCTTGTAATAAATACATCAGATTATGGAATTTCAATAACATTTTTTAGGTTTAAAAAAATTAAAGTCATTATTTAGAGTTTTAGGTGTCATTTTATAGGTCATTTTTGGCAATTTTAAGGTAATAAAAATCCAGGCCCTGGTGATCAGTAATTTTCATGGTGTTAGAATTATCGGCATTAGTATTTATTAAATCTTCTGAGCAATCTTCGTCTTCCTCTGAGTGCTGTTTCAACTGATTATCATCGTTACATTGAGTTTCAATTTCAATTTTACTTTCACTTTCTTTACTAGTGTTTGCCTTCATTAAATAATTACAAATTAGATTAGCGCTTGACCTAGTTTCTTTTAATGTTTTTGCTTTCCATTTTTTAATTTCGGCTACAGAAAGTTTGGAAAACATTTTAGTAACTGTTTTAAAAATGGATTTAATATTATTAAAAAAAACAGAAACCACAAAAAAGTAGAAACATAATAATAACAGCAATACAGCATACGACTACAACACAATGCACTTCACAGAGTACAGTGCCTACTAAAAAGGTTTGTACCAAAATAATAATTGGAAATAAAACTTGAGAAAAATTTCACAAAACACATTATAATCTAAAAATAATAGGTAGCGAATTGCAACACGCCTTACTAATAATAAAGCGAATAAGCGATTGTAATTAAACCCTCACAAGGAGGTTAACTGACTGAGAATCAAAACTAACATTACACCTACCCCCCATCCCCTGCCACCCACTAAAGGTTCATCCTGAGCCTAACTCATAGATCGTACAGTCTCGACCCCGCAACTAGTATAGTCCCTTCACCAATATAGTTGACAGAGATACGTCGCACTGAACAACCTTCAAAATGTGTTTACTTTCTTAATGTATACTAATGCACTAATTTGAAATAAAAAAGCACTATGTTTTGCGTGGATGTAAATATTAATTTAAGAAATAAGTATTATTCTTACAAATTACTTTCTTTAATTTTACCTATAATTTCTCAGATAGAAACAAAAAAGTATTTATTTTTGGGCTATTTTGGCACCCCCCTGAATTGTTTGTGTGTGCGGTTGCACACGTCGTAGGCCTACACGCCTTAAACTGGCCTTGTTTATGTGGATGACACACGCGTGGGAAAAACTTGAAACAAAAAATAAATAGTAATAAAATAGATCTAAAATTGCTACACGTGTAGTTAAGAGTCAATAAGCTAAAGTTAAACATTCGAAATTATTAAAACTATTTATTTTTACATGAACAGAGCACAAAGATATCAATGCCCGGGGGAAAACCAACAGGACATACGCAGCAACGTCACACAAGGATGTTTACAGGCATGTTCAAGGTCAAACTGTAATGAGAGGTACTGAGACGTAGTGAGCTCCCAACATAAAAAATCTAATGGCGTTAAATAATGTGAATGCATAGGCCAAGTCACAGATCCAGCATATCCGATCCATCTTCCGGGGAAATTAATATTAAACCATTTCCGAGGACCTCTGAAGATAAACGTGTTTTAATTTAAATTTTTGCTGTTTTCGTGAAAAGAAAGATAAAACTGGCAAATCTCCTAAATTCATTTTGAGTTAGTTTTTTGATTCGCTACTACTACCCAAAGTTTAGCCGCTTAACTCGGGAACACCCTGCTTGTATAGATAATGTGAGAATAAGCTTTTGGGATCAAGTACTGATAATAGTAAAGGAAGTTAAATTTATTGCTCAGATAATTTATAGGCAATTTTCTTGGCAGCCACATATAAAATATGGTACTATATATTACTAAAATATTAAGTCATTTAATGCCTTTGACTAAGCTGAAAAAGTAATATTAAGAAATAATCTGGCTACCCTTTAATAGGGATAGTGACACAATGTTTATAAACATGGTCATTTTAAAATTACTACAAACAATTTTCTTTTTATGCGGTTGCAATGGTTTATTTACTTTAAAACAACTATAAGTAATTCATACTCTGAGGAAGACAAAAAAAAAGAGAAATGCTTTATAAAAAGTTTGACTATTTTTTCCCAACAAAGAGTAAATAGTTGTTTCGTGTCGCCTGTTACGACAGTTCTTTGTAATTTCATGCTTTTTTGCGGTTGCGTCGCCGCAGCTAGGTCTAATTCAAAAATAGTGCGCTTTTTTACTAAGGTACAGAAAAGGCAGTTATTTTCTGCTATAGGTAGAGTTTCTCGGTGATGCGAACAGCAACGGAATGTTGCTGTTCGCATCACCGAGAAACTCTACCTATAGCAGAAAATAACTGCCTTTTCTGTACCTTAGTAAAAAAGTGCGCTATTTTTGAATTAGACTTTGCCAAAAAACTTTAATTGTTAACAAAACTGACTTATTTTATTGAGTTGACTACAAGAAAATGTTCACCTTCAAAAAACGTTAGGATACAACATTCCAGAAAATAAATATAATTCCATTTTTAGAGCTTTGTTAGTTTCAGAATTTTAAAAAAATCATAATTATTTTGTGATCATCTGTGTTTTTAAACATAATCTTTTTTTAGCGAACAGTATATTCATGATGCTAAAAAAGTATATTTAAAGTTAAACAAATACAACTTACGGGAACTAACGATTTTTCATTTATTCGAGTAATTTAATATGCACTTTCTGAATTATATCAGCACACGAGAATGTATTTGAGTGATATTGAAAGGGCCTACTAATTTTGCTGATAAGGTATTTTCACATACCTTCCAGGTTTCTTTTACATGCCACAATCACGACACGGGACATGGGACCAATGGCATCACTCCCCCTCCGAAGGAGGTTGTGCTAGGGATTTTTATCGCCCAAGAAAAATCCGTCGTCTCCTGATGGGATTGAAACCCATCAACATCGGATCCTGAGGCGAGCACTTTATCCCAAGACCACAAACTCTAGACATCTGCTTAATTTAGTTATAATAGAAAACTTCATTCTCTAAAAATAAGATTACAAGTAGTCGGTGGTTGCGTGGTCTAACTCGCTACTCTATCATCTGTGTTTTTAAACATAATCTTTTTTTAGCGAACAGTATATTCATGATGCTAAAAAAGTATATTTAAAGTTAAACAAATACAACTTACGGGAACTAACGATTTTTCATTTATTCGAGTAATTTAATATGCACTTTCTGAATTATATCAGCACACGAGAATGTATTTGAGTGATATTGAAAGGGCCTACTAATTTTGCTGATAAGGTATTTTCACATACCTTCCAGGTTTCTTTTACATGCCACAATCACGACACGGGACATGGGACCAATGGCATCACTCCCCCTCCGAAGGAGGTTGTGCTAGGGATTTTTATCGCCCAAGAAAAATCCGTCGTCTCCTGATGGGATTGAAACCCATCAACATCGGATCCTGAGGCGAGCACTTTATCCCAAGACCACAAACTCTAGACATCTGCTTAATTTAGTTATAATAGAAAACTTCATTCTCTAAAAATAAGATTACAAGTAGTCGGTGGTTGCGTGGTCTAACTCGCTACTCTACTGTAGTGATGGTTATTACGCATCCAAAGTGAATCTTGACTTAAAAATATCTCGGGCAGGGCCATCTACATTTCACTGTCGGTTACTTTGTAGCCGTTTTTTTAACTCCTCTATCTTTTCTAGGAAATCTATGGTATTAGATAAAAGGTCAAACGTCACACTCCATTTACGGACCAAATTTCAAATTTGAACGATTTTCTTTGCCTTGAGAATCATCGCTACTAGGAATTTGTCCTATATTTCCCTCTAATAAACCGCGCTGAGATGGTAATTGGTTCTATACCCATCCTATATTTTCTAACAGTGTTTTAGGCTCTCCCTTTCTAGTGTTAATTTCTTTTCTGAGAGCCACGCCCATCTGATTCTCTAGCTCGCCACAAAATCGTTAAGTTCCTCTAACTTCGTGTCCTTCTCAGGCGACTCCGGTGATAACCTAAACAGGCGGGATTTCAAATGACCGAACGTATTGCGAATTTTCTTTTCTACCGATGGTACAGGTCCGTCATACTGTGCTATCATAGTTTGCAAATTGTTAAATTTATCTGTGAGCAAGGGACTTTGCTAATAATACGAGAGAACGGTTATCGTCATTATCGACGTCAAATACGTCACTGAGTTGCGACCTTAATTGATCGACGGTTTTTTCTGGTTTAGAACCACGAATTGTCAATTCGTAGATCAGCTCATCCTTAAACAATCTACTTGGGTCGGGATGTTCCATTTTGCAATTCACAAATAAGATGAGATACCACAAAACCAAACAATACATGATATCCCAAAATTACTAAAACACCCACAAAATTTGGTTCTCCCTTTATTATAAACAACCAATCTGGGTAAAATAAGTTACATTAATCACGAGAATGTGTTTCGCGTCTTTCAACAGGGGCGTACCGGTCTTTGAAATGGCCCACGTCCGCCCTCACAATGCACGAGAACCAATGGTTCAACTTGGGTAAGTTGTGTACTTCCCTGTTTCAATACCTTTTCATTGCTCGAAAGTGATACGTCATTGTAAGATTGGTACATCTTATTAAACATTACTAGCCTCACATATGGCGTTGCCCCTCCCCACATGTCAAATAGAAAAGAAAACCATCCTAATCTAAACAAGATTTGCCCATAATCATTAAAACAAAACAATCTCTTGGTTCGTTATTACTCATATAAATAAATTAATCAAAAAATAGTTATAGTCTTAACATTTCTACATTGTCAGAAATATTTGCGTGAATGACCCAATTAAAAGCTTACCCTTTAGTTTGGTTAACTATAAACATAATAACACTTAAAGTTTACTAAAGTTTGATAATAACGATATAGAAAACTTTAAAATTAATAGTTTCACCAAGACTAGTGTCAAACAGTTCAATAACGGTTAACATGTCCAATAGTACCAATGTAAGCAAAACACAACAAACATAGCCATATCGTTCAGAGTTAATTGAGTCCCATTTGAGAGGGGGAAAAAATGTTTTAGAGAAAATATACGCTGAAGCCAACTTAGCTGGTACGTAAATTTCCCGAAGTTTTAACAGATGGTGGCGATGACAACAACGATTTACGCCGTTGGGTTGAGTACTATCTTCTTAAGGAAGTCAAATCCTTCTTGCCTCGCCAGGAGACAACTCCGTTCACTTCGCCAAAGGGTTAATCGAATGGGTGGGCTGTTGGACTGATGATGAGTGACAACCGGTGACAACGCTTGTGAAAACACAAACCATGGTCTGCTACCATTTCTCTGTGCCCAAACCGCTCGCGGATCCCTCTTATTGCTTGTGAAGATGTGGCCCACGCCTGCACACATTGCCCCCGGCAGGGTTTAAAGGGGCACTGATGCCCAGACTCGGGCGTGGTAAGCCAGTACGTCAGTCCGGGGGTAGTGTGGAGAAAAACACTCGAGAGATTGTCGTTTGCTCATTTATTCAGAGAACTTAACATGAATTACGGCTGGTCCGGGTACACAATCAAAACAGATTTTAAAACATCTTCTCCGCGCCCACGTAAATGTACAGTTAAGTTTATCAACCAGAAAACGCCCCACATAAAAACAGTCCTTCCCCGAGACGGGTAAAGTTCCACCAACGGTAAAAGGCAGTCAACCCAAGAGCCAATGTTGCGTGAACAGTCGACGCGCATGGACGTGAGTCGGAAACCAGAGTGAGGCGACGAGCCACGCAACCCGACGTGCCAGGAGCAACGAGACCGTGCGCAGATAACCGCGCACGGGGAGAGGGAGGAGGGGAGCGAGCAAGTTCGTTCACGGTAGGAGTTTACCTGGGAAAGGACTTTTTTCCCTACCAGAAATCTATTATATAGTAGGATATTGGTAAGTTACACGCGGTCCCAAAGATAAGGGGCAAGGTACTCGGCACATAAGTACTATGTTTTCTTCATTAAAACCAACACATCATTTTGTTGATCACAATAATCACTCTGTAAATATAAACTTGAAACCAAATTGTTCTTATATATTTAGCAAAATATAAATTTCAAAAACAAATTATTTGTAAATTACCAGAAATTATTTGATATTTGTAAAAAATGTAGGTTATTCTTACTTATCAGAATAGCTACACTAGGGAATTTTAAATGTGTAAAATGTTTAAGGCTGATAAACTATACTTTTAAAATAATCATAGAGGCGGTCCTTGAATGGTTTTACTATGGAACACCAAATATGTTTTAATAAGGAAAATGTTTGAGACAAGAATGACAGTTAATCATTACCTTTGCCATTCATTTCATTTTTTTTATTACATGTTACAAATAGTTTGTCTCATTAAAAATACTACTTAAAATTTACATTCTTATTGCCATTTAACTGGAGATCATCAAGCAGGTACACCAAAAATGAATATATTTTATAAATATCTACATGAATAATATTTAAAACCATTTTTATATGTCTTTATTAGTAGCATTTTATCCTACAGAGTTTGCAACATTTTAATACATATATTTATTACCTATCCGTTTAATAAGGAATCCGAGAGGATTAATGTATTTATAAACTTTTCCGGACGAATGGTGGCCGCTTTCCCCCACCCCACTGAAATTCACTACTTTTTATGGTCTACAAATATGTTATTGTTTAATAGGAAAAGTATGTTAATTCACATACAGGCACAAACGATCCGTGTTGAGCTAGACCGTCGAGGACAGGGGGAAGCTCGAGGTTCGAATCTCAGTCGGGTGAACTGCGGGTAGTTTTTTCACTCTCCCTCTACACAAATGTGAGTTCAATCTTCCTAATTCCTAATCCGTTAGCGTAATTAGTATTTAAGCACATAATCCGAACGGGTAGTAAGACGCTGTGCTAAAATGTGTCGAGTTGGAGTGAGCTGTATACAATATGTGTGCCAGAGTTTCCGTTTTAGATACAGGTTATGGGGGTGGTTTGTGCTTTGATCACACAGCAAGTTATTTTTTTAGGTAAATTTTCATAAATCGTTCTCCACCTCCACCTCTGAAAAATTGAGATACAGTCCCTTGGTAAATCTAATTTATTCAGCCTTACTTCTTTCTTGTGATAAATATTAGACATGTAGAACGATGGGAAGCTTTGTGTGTGTGTGTGTGTGTATGTGTGTGTGTGTGTGTGTGTGTGTAAACGGACATTATAAGTTTTAATAAAGATTCAGGATAAACTAAACAAATCCATGGCATAGTACTCAATATTATAGATTCCTTCATCAGCGTCAAAATTCAAACTAACCAATTATCAATCCGTTAGCGTAATTAGTACTTAAGGAGTTCAAGTTTCAAATCTTTGTCAGGTAACCTAGGGGTGTTTTCCACTCTTCATCTACGCAAATGTGGGCTCAAACCTTCCAATTATCAATCCATTAGCGTAATTAGTACTTAAGCGTATAACCCGAACAAGGTAGTAATAAACGGTGCTAAAATGTGTTGAGTTCACGTGTGTGTGGCTATGTGACACCTTATCTTAAACCAAATTTAGTTAAAATAATAAACAAATATTTAAGCAGTGAAATAATAATAATACTATACTTATTCCTCCTTTCTGTTTATATATTATACTTGCTAAATCTATATTAACCACACGTGTGTAAGCAATAAAGCTTAACATTTAACCATCTGTGCTCTTTACTATTTATTCCGAAAAAGTTGTATATTCCCATTACCTGTCTGTCACAACATATTCTAGGGACCGAACGGGGGCGCCCAGTTTTAAACGTTATATTTTTCTCTCGGGTTTGACACCTAGAGGGCATGAAGCACCCAGCGAAATATATCAGAGTTCGAATCTGTGTTGTGTGAGGTTGGGGGATTTGAATACCTGCCTAGGTGTCCTGTTGGTAGTTCTCACTAAATGGTATCCTACACTCCCTCCACGTAAACGCTGGAACATTTCCTTACTCCCCCTCCACGCAAATGTGAATTCCATCTTCCCAATTCAGAATCCATATGGACTCACGGATCTGCTTCTTCTTTCAATCTGTTGTAATTTTTGGTTTGGTTGAAGTATACATATAGAAGAGCCACCCTCGTAAAAATTGCTAACTCTCTAAAAAGAGTGCAGAGTGGTAGAAACCCGCCTCGGTGACGCAGTTGGCTAACACGCCAGATTCATGTTGAGCTAGACTACCGAGGATGGGGGAGATCAAAGTTCGAATCTCGGTTGGGTGAACTGGTCTGCTTTTTCCACTCTCCCTTCCCACGCAAATGCGGGTGAAACTTTCCTAATCCCTAGGCCATTAGCGTAAATAGTACTTAAGCGTATTATAACTCTAACGGTTAGAAAGTCACGGTGCTAAAAAGGGTAATATATAGCACATTAGCCTACAGTAGAGGACCAAGATGTAATAACTGCTTCTGTGGCCGCATGGTCTAACGATCTACTCTCGCATTAGGTTATAGGCTGTTGATGGTGGGGAGATTGAAGTTTGAATCTCAGTCGGGTGTACTGAGGGAGGTAGTTTGAGCCCATATCTGCACTTGGAAGGCTTTGTTATGATTTCACCCTCTCATAGTTAAATAAGTACAGTAACATTAATATTTTGTACATCGGTGATCGTGGGGCTACAAGTCGTCAGGCTCGCACTAGAATAACTTGACGGGGTAATAAGTGTAGTAAAGCCCGAACCTGTAGTAAAAAAACGCTGTGGAAAAACAAATGTTTATATGTAGATTCCAATTTTTAGACAAAGAAACTTTTAAAAAATACAAGTCTTTTACAGCCAACATTTATAAAATAATACAACAGTATCGGTGATATTTTATAGGTATTAATAATATATCAAAATAGGTTGCTGCAGATCAATTGTATTGACGTATGAATACGTGAAATTAGATCTAGTGGATTTTCTTGTTGTTCCTATGAAAATGGGACTGTAGTTCGATGAGACAGTGCAAAGCTGTCATATTCATCTCTAGGATTCGTTTCGAATCTTGTTGGGGTGTAGTGGGAATAACTCTTGATATTGAGATTTTCGGTCTTGTTCTCTATCTTGCGGGCCGGACCACCCGTCATGGCTATCCGCATATATGTATATATATATTAATATATATATAAATATAAATATAAATATATATATATATATATTAATGAAACATGAATCCATAATAATGAAAGAAAGTGTTTGTGTGTGTGTGATGCCAAAACAACGGCTTGCAGAGAGGTGAAAAATTTCTAACATAGGTGTATGGGAGGGGGTCCGAATGCATATCATAGCAGGATTTTTAAATTTTTAATTAGGCTATTTTTTGACACAATACCAAAGTGGGTCACGGGCAACGCTCTGTGGGATTGCTAGATATGAATAATTTAAAAGGTAAGTTTGCCTTAATTTGCTTGAAGTTAGATAATGAAACCATCAATTCATCCGACCATATTTGAACCCCATCACTGGCAAAAAAAAGACTAGGTCACTGAGTAGCAATCTACCGTCAAAATCCACTTTAAACATGCATCGATGGTCGCATGGTCTAAGTCGTTACTTGACAGGTGAAGATCGACGTTTGAAGCAAATGCGGGTACACATTATACCCAGTATAGAAAATCTGGTCAACCAGCAAAGCCCCTTCGAAAATGGTGGGGTGCAGGAAGTACAACCGTTCGAAATATATCGAGGTTCAAATCCCGGTGTGTACGCCATCTAAATTTGTATCGGTCTACCCGCCCTAGAATCAAACCCTGACCAAGAAAATACTAGACATGCCATGTGAGGGTTTGAAACAGCCAGAAGGAAGATGTGTGGGCTAAAATAAATAAAACAAAAATTGTCCTCTAAGATTATTATTTGGGATAGACCGCACTGATAATGAAGTTGAAGGGCCTCTTTAACGGGTGTCAAACTTCTAGCTCCAGGCGCAGAGGGAGTGTAGAAAACCACCCTAGGCCCCCCGTGCGAGATTTGAACGCCAGCCTCCACCCTCCCCTCCCACTCTCCTGAACTGATTTTGGCCAGGCTAAATGTGTAACTGCCTTTGCCTGGGATGGAAATGTGAAGTAATTAGCGTTTGTTGCTCTCTAAGGGACTTGAACCCCTACCTCCTTATGTCACAGAGCGAGTTGTGCACCCGCATATACGCGTCATTGACAACTGAATGAACTCTCCAACACCGTCTGGATATATTTGCCCAAATGAGAGAGAGAAAAACAGAATAATAAAATTAGTGATGTAGCGTCATTTGCGCTGAGTTGAAATGTGAAAAACGCCAACGCTATTATTTATGCTTACTCCATCATTGACACCCGGATACGGGATTCGAACCCGGGACTTTTGACGCAAAAATATGTGGTTTGTGTTTATAAAAATAATTAGCGTTTATACCTCTAGACGGAGCAGAAGAGAAAGACGTCCATCCTCAGTGAGAGAGTTATCTCGAATGAAATATAACGGTGAATAGTTCAGGCTCGGGAGAAAATCAAACGTCGATCACTTTGTCATCGGCCTTCTAGTTACATCTTAGACCATGTGACCATCGATGCAAGTATACAATGCATTGTGACGGTAGATTGCTACCCACGTACAAATTGAAAACAACAGTTTTACTCCTCAAGCCACTTATAACAGAAAAAATAATTTAATGTTCGCAACAATATTTTGTCTGAATAATATATAACTCTTACATTAATTCATAGGTAATATTGAATTGAGTGACTGGAATTTAATGTTCGCAACTTAATCTTGACGAAATAATATATAACTCTTACATTAATTCATAGGTAATATTGAATTGAGTGACTGGAATTTAATGTTCGCAACTTAATCTTGACGAAATAATATATAACTCTTACATTAATTCATAGGTAATATTGAATTGAGTAACTTGAATTTAATTTTTACAACTATATTTTGACGAAATAATATATCACTGAAAAAATTCTTAAGTAATTCTGGGCCGTGGAAGATATAATTTGTACCTTCATTTGTGTGAAGGCAGAACGACATGGTCCACATGTATTCAATACCCTTACCTCCACCGCTAGTAGCCACGAATTTAAGATTATCGGTATTTATAACTGCGTCTTACTACCCGTCAAGGGTACAAAACACGGATGATGAGGGGGAAAACCGGCCTTGGTACACACGCGCGACAGGGATTCGAACATATATTTCGGGCAAGCGTGAGTACTAAATGAGAAAGATAGAGACAGAATAATAAAATTAGTGATGTAGCATCCTTTGCGCTGAGTTGAATTGTGAAAACGGCTAAAGCTAATAATTATTCATGCTTACTCCATCATTGACAAATGGATATGGGCTTCTAACCCGGATGTGGTTAGCACAGGCATGCAAGAGTGAAAACAAGATCGAAAATCTCAATATCTAGATTTATTCTCACTGCACCCCAACGAGATTCGAACCGAATCCTAAGGACGAACATGACAGCTGAGCACTGTCTCACCGAATCACAGTCCCATTTTCATAGGAACAACTAGAAAAGCCCTTATATTTAATTTCACATATTCATACGTCAAGACAAGTGATCTGCAGAACCTATTATTACCTATAAATATCACCAATAGCATAGTATTATTTTATAAATGTTGGCTGAAAAAGGTTTGTATTTTATAAAAGTCTCTTTGTATAAACAAATTGGAATCTACATATAATCTGTTGTTTTTCTTTACTGTCGGTTCGGGCTTTAATACACTTATTCCCCTGTCAAGTTAATCTAGTGCGAGCCCGACGACTTGTAGCCCCGCGACCACCGATGTATAAAATATGAGAGGGTGAAATCATAAACAAAACCATCCACGTGCAGGTATGAGCTAAAATTATCTCCCTCAGTACACCTGGCCGAGATTCGAACCGTGAAATGGAATACGGGAAAAGATGTCAGGAGGAGGGGATAGCACATGCCCATTGGCGGGAGGGGGGTATTTGGAGGGGAGGGAGAAATCAACAGCCAATCAGAGAGCGAGGAGGCGTAGTCACGTGAGCTAGACAGCCAATCAAAGCGCTGTACCCATACGCCCCGAAAGTTACTGCAATCTAGGGGAGCACAACAATTTCATAGTAGGGCCCCGCGAGGATAGTGCTTATTTTCCGACCCTTTTTAGACGCAGTTTGTATTTGTTGATACATAATTATATTGTTTGCACTAGTTATTCTGTGCCCAAGATTGGGTTGAAGTATAAACGTACTATTGAATGTCCAGGCAGTACTAATTAGGAATAGACAAGCCATAGTATTTTTACAGCTTATATTCCTAGTAGCTTGCCATCTACTATTTGTAAAATGATATTTGCTCTTTTAGGAGATTAATCTTTGAATTTTGTAACTTTCATATGGAGTTAACTCTTGCTAGCTAGCTCATTTAACTACAATTTTAGTAACCCTTTAAATTATGACTTATCACAATTTGATATCGTCAACTATTATTTAACTATAATTAATGTATATATTTTTATAGTCTATGTCACGACTCGCGAGGCTAGATAGATATCGTATATTGTGGCCTAACTTTGAATTAAAATTTGCTTGCTATTTATTTTTCCTACTTGTTAAGACAGACGCTCCTTCGTAACAGGATGTACTAGTACTAGTTTGAAGAGTTACTACTCTCGACAATAGACTCAACTTTACTTGTGTTGATCCCTAGTTCCCAGTTGGGATGTGTACGTCTATGGTAACTAATTTAATTTTCTCTGAATAAGCTAAGGACTGTTTAGTGCCAGATCTATTTAAACTATTGGCTTGTTTGGCTTTAAATAAACTGATTTGTTATACATGTATATTTATCTTGTTTTATCCTTCCCAAACCTTCATGTTATAATATTGTATTAGTAATCGTCACTTCTTCTTATAATAGGAGAAGTGAGGATTCAAATTGATTTCAAACGATCAAATATGGGGCTGTAATAATCAAAATGTGTTCTTTAGAATGCACTGGAAAGTGGGAACCACCACAAATTAGAAAGGGGTGAATATCCCCTCAATTATCACTCTATTATTACTCTATTATCTATGCACATAATTCAATTTTTTGAAGTTATTCATATTTTAGCAACAAACATCTCTCTTCCAGAATGCGGTAAATCCAATGTGTGCCTTCATTTGGTGATAAACAATAACAACTAAACGACACCATTACCTGTTTTATTTACACGTAGTTGTTTTTATGTTTTGGTATGATTCTTATAAACTATATAGTAATTAATCCTTTTTTGTGCTGACAGTTGTGATTTATTTTGTTTTTGTTTGTTTTGTTGTAGTAAGAAGCGATGCTAATAATAATAATACATATTATGATGAAAATATTATGAATCCACCTATACAATTTAGTTCATTAAAAACAATTATTTTTCTCGTTTCCAGGCCAACGGGTATATCGTAATCCTGGAGCTATGATTAATTATTTATAAGAACTGGCAACTTTCCCTTACTGCTCAGATAGCTTAATCCAAATACTATAACACTTGTAATATTTTCTTTTAAATTATAATTGCATATTAATTAATTAATGTTATTTAAATGTGTATCGAGGCAAAACATAGTTTATTTATTTATGGCACATCAAATAGAATGGGCCTATGTTGATTTTACTAAATTGTGTGTAGAAAAAAAAACGAACATATTTAGGAGATTAAAGCTTGTTTTAGTTTTTCTTTTTACTACTCTTTGTTAGTGGTTCCTTTTTGGTGGTTCTTCTGGTAACCAGTCGAACAAGAGTTCTAATTATGAACACAAGGCCGATTATAGCGATAGTTAGAATTAAAAAAAGCACAGCGGCGACGTCTAGCAGGTGGAGCTGGAACCAGTTTAGATCAAGAGCAGCACTGCGCAGGTGCGGTG
>CABFOW010004009.1:50684-63404 GCA_902141385.1 Timema californicum | reverse complement strand
CAGTTTAACGTGGAGTCCGAACCACGGTGGAGGCCTGGCATTCCTCACATTCACAAGATGTCTTGTCAGAGGTGAAGGAAGGCTTTGGCGATCAGATAAATCTGTGCCGGTACCGAGTCTTGAACCCCGGCCACCAGCACAGAAGTCCGACACCTTACCCCTAGACCATCAGGTCACCCACTATTCTATTTATTTACTAGCTAATCATAGCACCGTGAGATACTCGTTTTGTCATTCACAATTCAAAACACTACACTATTATACAAACACGCCTCCAAATTTAGGCAGTGAGGTCACACTATATACGTATAATCAATTACTCCATCTTTCGTCACGACCACTAAGTTCACCCTGAAATGCACCAGTATAGATTTAATGGATTTCACTATGCCATTACCTTAAGAGTTAGCAACCCTGCAAAGCAACTTCGCTACATTTTGGGGTAAAAAGGGGTTCAATAGTAGCACAAGGAGTATACCACGATCATGTAATAAGATGAGGTGATAAAAAATAAATAGTTATGTGAGCAGTAAACTTCCCTTCTTTCACTCAAAATAAATGGCAAGATACAATCGCACAAACGTTTCATATATTGTATTATAATTTGTAAATAATTATCAAAACTATCTTTTCACAAACTACCCTTCATTAAGTTTTCCTCAGAAAAACCTAAAAAACTCTTGATAATCACACTAAACACTTTTCATAAATAAATTCTAAACATTATCTTTGAAATAGTTATAGAAATTTAAATTTTCAAAAATCACTTATTTGTAAACTATCTTCAATTTACTATTTATGTGTAAAAATAAAAATAAAATTCTTTTTTATCATTAATAAACTTCCTAGATACCGATTTTGAACTTTATTATCAAGACAATTTATAAAAAAATCTAAATTAAAAAATAACATTTCAAACTAGAATAAAAATTATCACTAAACAAATCTTTAACAACATTTTCCTGTAAAACAAGTACAGTATACGGTTTTATTTGTCATGTAAGACACTCCCAAGACATACATTTTAAACAAAATCTTTAAAGCCATTTTCACAATAATTTTAATTTTCAAATAACCCTAATCATTAAACTATCCTTACATGAATTTGTATACCAAAACAGAGAATTGTGTTATTTGGATGGTCTAATACTCCCTAAATAGCCATTTAAATCAAAATAATTTGAATATTTTTTAATTCCAATTTTTTTTAAATCGTTCACTTATTGGTAAACTACCCTTAACTTAAGGGCTAGGCTCAAAATTAAATATCTAGATATCAATCTTAAACCAAATCCTTCAAACCGCTCAACATCTGTGCCAGGAATCCCAAATTTGTGTTTCTGAGGCACATAAAACAAAAGATTTATCATAATATAGAGGTTAAAAATGTTTATGATTAAAACACTTTCACTTTAAATTAGCGTAAAATGATAAGCATATTATTTTGAGAATTATAATCGTGTTATTTTTTATTACAGTCTTAAGATTTTGCTTTGGATTTCAAGTTAATAAATAAACTGATTTCTTCTTGGATATCAAGTTGATACTTAGTATCATGTGACAGAAAACAAATGAATAGGTACTAATAGTGTATTATATTAATAGAGAATAGGCATTGTTCATGTGGTTAGAGACGTCCTTCTCACAATTTATGTCAACATTTAAACAAGATTACGCCTGGGGTACTCAAGTGAATATTTAAAATTGTATACTAAAATCACTTGACATGAGCTATTAAATGAAATACCGTTTTAGTAATTACCGCATTGAAAAAAAATACAAGATTAAAAAAAATACGTTCACACATCGTTTTGCCTAGGTTCAAATAATATCCATACTAAATTCCATTAAAATTGGTAGATACATTTGGAAGTTATCATGGAACAAACAAACACATAGATATTTGGGTGCCCACCATTTTTTGAAATGGATTAATACATCGTAAAATTATGTACACACTTTGTTTAGACTAGGTTTTAATATTATTCCCGCCAAATATCATTAAAATAGTTCACGAATTTGACCACTATAGTAGAAATAAAATTCGAACGGATAGACAAAATGCCAAATTGTAAAGTTAAAACATGACCTTCCTATGGTCGATCTTTAACAATAGAAAATTAAGAATAAAATAAACGTATGTGTATTTTTGGTATAAATACTTTTATTGTGCAAGCGTGGTATTTTTTTAAAAAGAAAAGCTCAGGCTAAAGTCAAAGTTAAATCATGGATATGAAATATAATTTCAAGCTAAATATAAAAATTAAAAAATCACAGACGAATTTTTTTTAGTTCTTACCTGCATGTATCCAAGGTGGCAGTAGGTGGCGTTCACCAAAGTCCCGACCTTGAATTTCTTGAACCGTATTCTAAGGATCCAATCCCGGGGTGTCCCACGAAAAGACCGGAAACGGTACCAGCACGTCATGGGCTTCCCAAAGGTCTCCTGTGTAACTTCAGGGCTGGACACATCCTCGTAGATGTCGACAGTCTTGTTGCAGTGATCGCGTTTCACTTCCGCTGAAAGATTATATGGAGACAAATTTACGTTAGGATGATTATTATTAAAATTGGAAACAAGACAAGTAAACTTATTTCTTAAAGATAGTGAAAATTTCATACAAATATTTACCTTTAAAAAGGTTAGAAAAATGCTCAAAAATCAGATTATGTCTTTAAAACATAACCATGGAATTTTTAAAAATTCCTTATATTGCGTTATTTTTCCTGAAAATTTCGGATAAATAGTTTAAACATCTTACTATTTTGGAAGAAAACAAGGCTGTACAATTAAGTTTATATAAATTACGAATATTGGTGGCTGGATTATTATAATTACTATGAAAATCAGCTGGAATTGAATCATATTTGAATAAATTTAAAAAATGACACCTGGACAAGGATATCGAACCTGGGACTTTTGATATAGCAGAACAATTCTTTACCCCTGAGCCATCTAGGGATCGTCTCGTGCCTAGGGTTATTCTTCTCTCATAGTTTAAGGCAGAGTCTATGATGGATGTGTGTACATTATCAGCACTAAAATCTATAATTAATATCACAGCCACCGGTGACTCGGTTTTGGCTTTATGTTGTCAAAAGTACAAGCATAGTTTACATTACAAATGAAACAAGATGGAAGAAAGCAACGCTTCAATTGTAAAAAAAATAATATCAGTAGTAAGAATATTGTCTGTTCAGAAATAAAGAAAAACATCTACTCATTAATGAGTCACAGTTTTCTATGATAGTATTTTTAAACATTATTACTGCCCTTGGTCACAGAGGAATTACTGTCCCTTCTCAGGCCTCTTGTAATCCAATATGGTTTTCTTTCAACAACTATTAGGAGGTTAACAATTGTATCTATAGCCCAAATTATAGTTTCGTCTAATTAGATTTTTATCGTAAAACAAGAGCCAAACTCTTAGAGCTATTCTAGGAACTGATGTATCATTATATTACTCACTAAATTTTCTACCTCAAATATTTAAACTTAAATTATTCTGATCTCTGTTATTTTTAAAATTATGTCAGTTCTTAATTATTTTTACTAAAGCTCTTATCATTGCACTATATTATATATTTTCTTATTTTTTTGATAATTAATGACATATAACAATAGATAGTTACCTATGATTGGATATAATTTATGTAGTTTTGCTTATATTTCAGGTACTTGAGTATTCTTCACTGCTGACCTGTTATAGGTCTTGTGAATGTTGGTCAATACTTTAATAAAGGAATTAAAATTTGATTGGAATTGTGTTTAATAGTAATATTATTTTGTATGAAGTATTTTTTGCTCTGAACTAAAAATATATTTTTTGAAAAATCTTCAGATTTTGTTTAAGTGTCTTGAAATTATAAATTTAATAAATGTGCAAAGTAAAAACTATTTATAATATCAGCCAACCTCCAAAAATGTATATCCTATTGAATTTTAAATTAAGTTTAAAATAAGAATACGTCAGATACTAAGCATACAGACACTAATTATTTTTATTACTTCATTTTTGTTATCTAATGTGAGTTGGTTTCTGGATTCCATTAAAAATATATATCTAATTATTGAGGACAGAACGGAGTAATGTATTTTAAAGAATACCACTAGTATTCACTCAAATATACGCGAACAAATATTGTGGGTATAAAATATATATATTGAGAGTAATAACAGAATTGCTTATTTACTTTAAATATTTGTTTTTTGGTTATATATTTAACCATATTAAAAATTTAGAAGTAATTGAAAACCACTCCTTTCAAAAAGAGTTGTGGGATTTCATTAAATTATTAAATGTATTAACATATAAGTTATTTATTACATATATTATTAAAATAATTAACAGCCGAGGAAAAAATATATCCAAACACATATATTTCAGACATTTTTCAACGAACTAACACCTCAAAAAACCTAATTCAGGTAATGTATTTTTCCTCCCAGAGTTTAATAAACCCCTAACTTTTTCTAATTCAATGTATTTTATTAATTAAATCATGAAAGGTTAACAACACGTCTGCACCTATTTGCAGTTGCAGTAATACAATTACATCCCAATTAAAAACTTAAAACTGTGTAGAGTTTCCAGAGATGCAGCAAAGTTTGTAATGCAATCAAGAGAAAGGTCATAAGTTGGCTCAAATTAAAATGTTAATAACAAAGTAAAGTCAAATCAAATTCTCAAACAAACTTTTGTTAGAAAAATAAATTAGCTATTACACTCGTTAAGAAATGTTTCCACCAATGTTCCTTTTACGTTTATTACCTAAGATGTTTGAAAGAAAAAAACACGCAAATTTTCACTTCAAATTTGGTTTGCGACATGTCACAATAAAAAACAAAATGTTGGCATTCGAGTGAAAGCTAACAAAGTTGCGTATGGGATGGTTAAAGATCAAATAAAATTTTAATGTTTTTTAATGAACCTATTGTTCCAATATTTAAATTAACCCTCAAACATATTTTACTAGAATAAATTTACATAAACCTATATTCATAAGTGCCACAAGTGATTACTATGGGGGGCCAAAACTAATCATTTTCCCATTAAATTAGGAAATAAAAAATATGTATTCTGTATCAAATGAAAATACGAATAATATGATAACAGAATTAGTTTGTTAAGCAATATAAACACTATCACCTATTCATTAAAATACAACTTTGCCTGTAAATTTAATTTTCTGTCTGTTTATTAACAGTGAATTCAAAAAGTACTCACCGAGAAGGGGCCTTTTCTGTTTTTTATTTAATTTATTATATTTAACGTACACTTTCTGAACAGACATATCAGCACATGAGTATTTTCTATGAGTGAAAGCGAAAGGGTCCACCAATTTTGCCAGGAATGGTATTTTCACATTCCTTCCAGGGTTCTTTTACATGCCACAATCGACATGGGACCGACAACTTTGTTTCCCCCCGAATACATTTGTGCTATGGACTTTTAACAGCTCAAAAAACATCCGTCAACCCTGGATAGGTTTGAACTCATGAGTGTTGGGTCCTGAGGTGAGAACTTTACCCCTAGACCACCTATGTTAACGACTTTTCTGTTCAACTATTTATTTTTCCGGGAACAGGTTAAGACATATACTATCACGCTATTTCATCAAAGAATGAAAAACCCGTGTTTTAAGTAGTAAACATGCGTCACGGTTGCTTGGTATGGGAACAAAGCATGGAACTTGATTCAAGCAATGGGAAAGGGGGGGGTTATTGTTTCTTCGAGAATCTTCATACGCTCATAAATTACTGATCTCGAGTCGGTTTCGTTCTTTTCCAGCAAACAAAAAAAAATTGTATTAAATGCGTTAGCGCTCCGAATAATATTCTTATTTACTTTTTGGTACTAAATCAAAATCACAATTTCGTTTGGGATGATAGAGCGCGCACTACAGAACTTATTTCAAAGAGTCACGTCCATTGTGCTTGCATTTTCGTTTTAGATTAAATTTTCAGTTATTTTTATGGTTTTGTGGGTAAATTGGCTTTATTTATATTTTTGCTTTTCATACGAAATAAATTGAGACTAAAATAAATAGTTTAGAGATATTAATTAAAGCTATTAAATTTAAACTATTTCATTTAGTCTTCACTGCAACAATGCCTTTGCGTAAGCGAGCACATTTCAATGCAGGGACTGAAAACATTAATGCAATTTATCTTGTTACCTTACTACGGTGTGTAGCGTTATCGAAATATAAAATGTTTACTTGCTTCATACGTGTCTGAAATGTTTTTTTGGTGTAGTTTAATGATTCACTGGAAATAAAGTTAATTTACTTTGGTATTTGTTTATAACTACTTTCATGTGTAATAAAATTTCAGTCTCCCTTGATTAATTTTGAATTTCATCCTAATTAACTAAGGATTAAACAATATAGTGATTAAAGATGGGTACTTAATAATGGCTGGGATAATACCTGGCTAGAGCTATAACCTTATAGTACAATATAGTTATTCAGATTTTCCTTTTTCTAGGGTGAAGGGGGATTTACTCCTAAATTGGATGGGTAATTTTCAGTTTTGGGATTTATTACAGTAACAGAGACAATTTTCGTGGTTTGGATAAACTTTAGTCTACATTGTTTATTGCAGGTTTTGCAGATTCGATAATAGTAAACATATGAAGGTCTTTGGGTTTAATATTCATTGGTGGTTTAAGTGAAGGGATGAACGGTCATTTATCAGTCTGGGTCTGCCTTACTAGTGGGGGTGTTAATATTCAAACTTACATCTTGCGAATGAACGAATTCCTCGTTATAGCTCATACTCACTGCCATCAACGAGGTGGCGCCCAACCATCAGATCTCTCCGGGGTTGACCTTGAATCTAGTGTAACCATTCCCGAAAGCTCAGTGAACCCGCCCTTCTCCACTGATGCAACCTTGGATTGTCATAATACACCCTCTCGAGAGTCAAACTTATATCTTCTTGTTGATGTCAATACAGTATTTGCAAGAAAGACGTCCTATACCATGTGATCACCATTGTGGGTGTCAAATAAGTCTAGCCTGATGATAGTAACACAAAAGTAGGATATTTATCTATATACGTTTTAAGTTGTAATCAGACTTATTAAGTCCAGGATTTAAATTTGCTTAAAAAAAATTAGTAGTCTACAAATTAGGTACATAACATCTATAACAGAACATGCTTGAAATTAGCAAAATATTTTATTAAAATACTTTTTAATTGTGATTGTTTTCTATTTAGAACAGTTTCTTAGACCCGATTCTTTGGCCACATGGTATAACGCACTACTTTCATGCTAGACTTGGCTACGGGGAGATCGGGGTTCGATCCCAGTCAGGTGCGCGTCGGGTATTAAATCGTTATTCACTCTCCCTCCACGCAAGTTCGGATGCACTTTCTCTAAATCAAACCTTCCTAATTCCTGACACATTAGTGTAATTAGTACATAGGCGTATAGCCCAAACGGGTAGTAAGACGTTATGCATTAAAAAAAACATTCATTTATAATACCTAAAAAAATGAATTAAATATAAACACATTCAAATAGACACACT
Organism: Timema californicum; assembly: GCA_902141385.1. NCBI lineage: Eukaryota > Metazoa > Arthropoda > Insecta > Phasmatodea > Timematidae > Timema > Timema californicum. The sequence goes on along the minus strand of CABFOW010004009.1, from coordinate 55,865 downwards.
TAAAGTGCGTGGTTAAATGAATGCAACTCACGATGTTCTGGCGAAAAGAAGATTTGAGCAGCTTTGTGTGTGTGTTTGTGGAGAAATAAGAGTATACAATTAGATTACCAACCCTCCCACCATATAAGCTCGAATAGACTATATCCCCAAGTGTAGTGGATTTAGATATTGAGGCAGACAACTTTGCCAGTTTATTATTCTTTTTAATAAACCAATTTCCACTTTTCCCTCTTCGGTGGCCGCGTACTCTAAGGCTCTATTCTCTACTGTCGATGATGGGGAGATCGAGGTTAGAATCTGTCATATGTACTGAGTTTTTTAAAAATAGATTCAAACTTTTCCTCCGCGCAAATGCAGGTACAATTCCTCTAAATATAACCTTACAAATCCCTAAAATCATTATTCTAGTTAGTACATAAGCGAATAGCCCAAGCAGGTAGTAAGGCATGGGGCTAAGAAAAACAAATAAACTTTTCTATGTAGAATAACTAAGACAAGATAAATTTAATATTTTCTAGGAATAATAATTTTCGTTGAGTTTCATAAAGCAATATTGAATGCAACATTTTACTAAAATTTTATTTAAAAAAAAAACTTTTACTATATTATATAAAGGATGTCCATACATTATTCCCTCATTATAAACCTTAATAAATAGTAATTTTATAATATATAAGAAATATTACTCAAGTACTTAATAAATAAATGATATATATAAAGGAGTCTTGAGCTGTATTAATTTTTTTTAGCGCCGCGTAGAACTACCTGTTCGAATTATACACTCAAGTACTGACTACGCTGATGGTCTTAGGAATAAGGAAGTTTATTTTGAGGTAGTGTACCCGCATCTACGTGTAAAGAGTGAAAACTATTTTGGAAAAACCACCCTTAGTACACTCGACCGAGATTCAAACCTCTTATCTCTCTACCATCGGCTGTCTGGTCTACCACGAGAGTAACGTGTTTGAATTAATAAACACAGACTTAACATACCTAAAAAAAATTTAATAAATTCCCAAATGATTATAATTGAGTGAATTTATGGACAGCCTGTATTTATTAACCAAAACCTTTAGAAAACATTTGGTGGAAAGAGTATATGAAAGGGGTGACCTAGTGGTCTACGGGTAAGGTGTCGGACTTCTGTGCTGGCGGCCGGGGTTCAATCCTTGGTCCCGGCACAGATTTATCTTATAATAATATATGAAAGGAATAAAAATCAAACAATTTTGTAATAATCATTCATGAGCATAAGTTTAAAAAACATTTAAAAAATTGATCAGATATAGATCCGAAAGATACTCAGTTTCCAGTGCGAGCGGTTAAAAGTAATAAACCTTCTCGAAAGGCTCTTACTATCTAATCACTATTCGATGGAAGCGAGGATGGAAGCGAGCGAATTAATGAACGGAAAAAAAACAACAAACAAACCTTGGAATGATTAATTTTCTAGAAGTGGCGTGACCACACTAATGGCATCAATGTCAATTACCGTCGTTAATTGGGTCAGAGAGAGATTGGACAGGTGAATGATTAGAGCATTGACAATACTGAGCACTTTCTAAGCTTACTCTGTAATGTTCTCAAAGCGGATTAACTGGAAAATNTCATTCATGAGCATAAGTTTAAAAAACATTTAAAAAAATTGATCAGATATAGATCCGAAAGCTACTCAATTTCCAGTGCGAGCGGTAAAAAGTAATAAACCTTCTCGAAAGGCTCTTACTATCTAATCACTATTCGATGGTCGATGGAAGCGAGCGAATTAATGAACGGAAAAAAAACAACAAACAAACCTTGGAATGATTAATTTTCTAGAAGTGGCGTGACCACACTAATGGCATCAATGTCAATTACCGTCGTTAATTGGGTCAGAGAGAGATTGGACAGGTGAATGATTAGAGCATTGACAATACTGAGCACTTTCTAAGCTTACTCTGTAATGTTCTCAAAGCGGATTAACTGGAAAATTGGCTACACTTTTACTGTAGAAATATAAAACTTATGTTTCAAATTTGTTGTATTAAAAAAAATAGTAAAAAAAAATCACAATACAAGTTTTAATTGGTCTAAATTAAACGGTCTTTTAATGGAATGTACATAAAAACGCACCACAATGCGATAATTCAAGCGGTACTATGTTTATAAAAGTTGTATTTAGAAAACAATTTATGCTATATTTAGTAAGGAAAATATTTCATATTAGATTAATAAAGGGTGACCTGGTAGTCTAGGTGTAAGGTGTCAGACTTATGTGCTGGGGTATGGGGTTCAATCCTCGATCCCGGCACAGATTTTTCCGATTGTCAAACCCTTCCTTCACCTCTGACAAGACGTGTATTAATCACAACTTGTGAATGTGAGCAATGCCAGGCCTCCACCGTGGTTCGAATTCCACGTTGAACTGTAGGTCCTCCATTTCATCTCACAATCACCCTACCATTACACATTAGCCTAAGTGCGTATAGCCTGACGGGCAGAAAGACGCAATGATGATAATAATATATCTAAGATTTATTTTATTACAGCTTTTTACTACCTGTTCAGGTTATACGCATATATGATAATTACTCTAATGAGGTAGGGATGAGAACGGACGCATTTTAGAAGAAATATACCCGCATTTACGCAGAACGAGATAATACACGATTTAGGAAAAAACCACCTTAAGTAAATTCAACCGGGATTTTATATCTGATCTCCCCGTCTTGGGTAGGTCAGTATAACACGAGAGTAACACTTTAGGACATTCGGACACTGAAGCGGGTGATAGGAAATTAAATTACATCTAGGCTATCATTTTCTAGTACATTTATAAAACCAGTACATTTATAGAATTTTGAATAACTAATTTTGACAAATACATTATTATGATAGTATTCGAAATTAGAATTAAATCTATAATATCTCTATTATATATATCAATATATATATAATAATAATTATTATTATGTAAAACAAATGATAAATACATTAAAGGAATAGTATTAGCAATAATCAATAATCTAAGCATGCAGTGCATGATAAAAATAGTTATTTAAGGCTTTATATAAAGTTAAGAGATTTTTTTGATTGTTCCATTGAAAATGTTATATTGAGAAATGTATTAAAATTATTTTTTCCTAGCGTTATTTAAAAAAATACCCCCTACCATTCATTTGGATCCTCTTTCGTTAATTTTTGTTGAAATGTGTTAGATGCTGTTATATATTTACTATAATTATATAATGGGACATATTTTTCTACATTTTTTTATAGAAGTCAACCATTTACCCAATTGATAATAAGATTCCTGATGAGAGTGAATACCGGAGAACATCAAACGCGCACAAGAGGGACAAACCTCATATCAAGAGCACAAGAAAATATGGATCAAAAGTGCACAAAGAATAAACAACTCCATAACGTGGCAAAATGGCAAACATCTATTGTAAGCAAATGCCTTACTCTACATTAATTACAATAATATAATATAGCTATAGAGCTACGTCAGGTTAAGTTGATTAGGGCGCATAAACAAAATACCGCTCAAATTGAAACAGATACGTGTCGTTCATGAATGAACCAACAAGCGATGTTGCCATATTAGGCTCATATACTCCAAACAATGTTGCTCTTTTGACGCATCTACCTCACGATTATCTGATATACTACAAAGTATTTACACAAATTCAACCCATGTGCTTTCGGTACTAAGCTGATGCGCACACCGGAAATAGTTGGATTCGAATTACAGACGGCAAAGGGCTATAAGCACGGGGGAAGGTTTGGGGGTTAAAACCCCTCCCATTGAAATATCAATTTACAATAGATAAACTAATATCAATATGACGAGACTAGAACAAAAACGGTTCCAGTAGTAGATTCGAGCGCTAGAAGTGATATTTGTAAGACTCCTAATTAATAATTTCCTTCCTGAAGTTTAATGTATATATCTTGGACACGTTCTTGGAATCGATGAGTCATGAATGGTTGAGTGCTGATTTTTTTTTGAAGACTATATATTTCGTCATCCCAATAAAATCCAAATTGGTAAAATTGTTTTTCTATCGTTTAAGGAAATATTCCAATAATATCTTATGTGTCACCATAACTATATCACATTAAGGTTATTGTATTCTTAACCAGTTAATTATACCTATTCAAAACTTGTGAATGTGAGGAATGCCAGGCCTCCACCATGGTTCGGATTCCATGTTAAAATGTAGGTCCTCCATTTCATCTCACAATCACCCTACCATTACACATTAGTGTAAGTGCGTATAACCCGGACGGGTAGTAATACGCGGTGCTAATAATAATAATAATAATAATAATAATAATAATAATAATAATAATAAATTGCGATTAAATTTTAGGACACCCATGATAGAGAATAAACAACTGTTGAGGTCATTATGGGAAGAAAATTAAACTCTTTGTTTCTAATTTAGTAATATTTGATTTATTTTGACAAAAAATAAAATCTCTAGGTCAACCAACTTGGATGTTTTTTTCTCCCTTAAGTTTGGATCTATTCACTTAGCAGGAAAAAATACACAAGTAAAAACAAATACAAACAAAAACTAGAAGACATTTTCTTTTATTTCCACTAGAAAACTTTTCTGAGGTACAATCACATTTGGGAAAAGTTTGGCTTAGGTCTATATAACAAAGTTACCCCGACTCGAGAATACAGTATGTAAATGTAGTAATTTAAATATGCGGTGACATGATGCGCATGAAGCCATTGCATCTGAAGTAATGTTGTTCACCAGGAAGCATAATTGAATAAATTACGTTTATATAAGCTGAAACCCCAAAGGTACGAGTATAATTTGACTGCATTGGAAACATTCTTTTAATGCATGACGTAATGTTAACTAACACTACCTACTCTGACAATGTATACTACTACTCATTTGAGGATTCAGATACATATGAAGTAAAAACTAGCAATATTATAGGCTGGTATCTAAATTGCAAATAACTAACCTTGGATATTGCTTAAAAATGCTAATTTAATTAATCTACTGAGTGTATTTTAAATTAATTATGGGGTATCTGAAAAAATTGTCATGTATATTCTAAAAAAAAAATTATTTTCAAGCTGATATCTAAACTCATCAGATTTGAAAGTTTTATATTCTAGGTTAGTACTTTTTGTAAAATCCCTTTTTTTACGTTTCATATGCTCCTCAT
>CABFOW010004009.1:35816-50630 GCA_902141385.1 Timema californicum | reverse complement strand
CTTTTTTTTTTTTACCTTTCATATGCTTCTCATGTTATAATAATTCTTTAATATATTCGTGTTATTCACTGTATAAATGGTACAAAACTCGTAAATACTTTATCAGTCTATTATAGTTAATAATTAGATGAAAAAAAAATAATGAATATTAGCAAGCTATCGTTAAATATTTTTTCTACTTAAAAACCAATTATTCTTATGATTAAATTAACCACTCTTCAGATCTTTTTTTTTCTTCCAAAACCAGTCATCAGTAAACCACCCATCAGGGTTATTTACCATGTAAATTTTGAGCCAAATGCTTTGAAGTTTTTAAAATAATCTTCGGCAAACTACTATTGGTTTAGGGGCGAGGATCAAAATCACGATTTGGCCTCTACCATATAGCATGTAAATATCCAATTTTAAGGAAATCCATCACACCGATTCAGCTTTAGAACCGGATAGACAGACACATACAGGGACAGACATACAGATTTTGGGTACAGGCACATTGCAGTACCTACTTTATAAACGTGGGAAAATAAATCGTAGAGCTACATCAAAATCTTGAGGTATTAATTGTTAACGATTGCAAAACTTATTTTATATTATAAAGGAGGTGAGTGCTCTCACACACACAAAACCTAACATTTTCTACCTACATCACTAATGCAGCTGGTCGCAGACTTATTACTCCTAGACTTGCGTTAAATGAAATCAACATTCTTCTTATTAAGCCACGTTGACGCAGTTTTAAGTATACTTGGATCACAACTTGGACCAAGTGTTCTTATACAAGTGCACTTGGTCCAAGTTAGTGTACACGTTTAGCCACTTGGACAATCATTTAGACATCAAAAACATGGCGGATTTTGTTTTGGAGGGTATCGTAGAAGTCACTGATATGCTCACACAAGAAGTTGAAATCAATATATAAAAAAAACAAGTTCAGAAATTAGAAAGTTTTTACATGGAACTGGATAATTGAGGCTCTTGAAGCATCCTCAAATTCCTTTCTAGAAGTGGCGGTTGAAGATGAAGACACTTTCATCTATGATTAACTACTGTGCAAGTTGCTAGGATCTATAAAACTAATATTTCAAGAACTTGAGTACGTATAACCATAACAGTTATTAAGACGCAATGCAAAAATAAAATTTGATACTAAGAGAAGAGCTGCAATATCTGCTCTTCGTTACAATCTAGAACACTCCCTTTGCCTCATTCAGTTCCAAGAACCTTACATTTTTTTCTATCCGTCCATTTGATTGTTTTTATAACATTCCTTTTCACTCTCCGTTTTTTGAGACGAGGTCATTTTGAATCCAATCAAAGTTGGACTTAGTTCCAAGTAAGTTGGCCACAGCCCTACGCAACTTGGCTATAGTCTCCCCTAGTCTCCTCTCGAAGTGGGCTGGGATGAATGTTGATACGATCCAAGTAGTGTCCAAATGATGAGCGCGAATCGTCTAAGTTTGCTTTGTCCAAGTATACTTGGGTCGTGTCAACGAGGCTGAAAGATGTGACGCCATTTGAGCCAATGCAGCTGCGCATACTTTTGATACTAGACAGCCCCTGCGTATTCTAGACACCATACGTATGTCTGACTCGACAAATAGCACTTTTGAGCAGTGACTTCACAACGTTGCTTACCTAAAGATTTGGAATCTGTTTGGCGAAGAGGGTTGCATATTAACTTGACGTACCTAAACACTCTAAGCACTATCATACTTAGACGCCAATAAATGAAATAAAATATAGAGGGAAGTAAATCAGCATCTCAACCTGTAAGGCCGGTTGATAAAACTTCCCCTCTTCCTTTGACTAGTTTACACACTCACTATACTATGTGTCTTGAAAACATTGACTTGTTTCTTAACATTAACTTTTTCTTGTTTCCAATTCTAGATTGACACATGCTTAGATGGAATTTATTAATCTACATCTGGCAGGAAGCTTCCTATCATGCCATTTTAGGGACCAAGCCAAATATCCTAAGTTATAAAAGATTGAGAAAAAATACGTTTACATAAAAACTACTTGAAAATAAAAATTATAGTTTAGTAACACTGTAGGACCATTTTAAGAATTATTCAAGAATTCACGGTTTTTGTTTCAACTTTATATTTTTAAAACTTGCTGAATAAAACGTAAATTCACTAACATGGGGTATTATATCTTGAGCTTTCGTCACGTCACAGGAGGAAACGTTCCGAATTTGATAAAATTATGTTTCAGGTATGAAAATAAGGCTCCCTTTGGATGTATATCTGGTGCACACTAACAATAATAGGTATATTGTTTGATTATTGCAGTTTAGTACAAATCATTAAGTAATAGCCTTTAAACAACGCAATGTTTTGACAATATCTACAAAAATTAAACAATGGAAAACAATGTTCAAATTAAAATCTTGGCTCCAACAAACTTCCCACGCTCGGTTTCATAGTTCCGCAATTTTTCTCGAGGATGCAAACCAATATTACGTTGCTTGAACGCCACAATGCAAAAAAGACTGTCTCTTAAAGCAATGTTATTTCAATTTTAAAATAAATATTTTTTATTAATTTTACAAAATACTTTCAAACTAATTTTATCGTGATTTGTGAACAGCATAAACAATTATTCTAGCTAAAAAACACAGTATATGGTCCAATTAATATTAGTGTAAGAAGATTAATAAATGTGTCAACCCACCCCGGTGACCGTAGAAATCACTCTCACAATTATTTGAACTGACGAAACCTGATCCATCAATTTTTTGCATGTCAGTCTGATACTCTGAGGGTAGATTTTCTTCATATTTTTTTATTCTTTCACCGTGAAAATGTGTCTGCATTTTCTTTGAAACAAAACATTTATCATCCCTAATACCTTATCGTCATTAATACACACTATGCGTACACACTGAACGGGTTAGTAAAACGTGGTGCTAGAAAAGTAATTATTTTCACGGATATTGACTGCTTCTTTGCAAGTAGTTAGTTTGGAAAGCTAGAAAAATACCACTTTGACACCCATTATACTGTCACTCACCTATTTTTTGGCTATCAAGATTTGTTAAAGCTGTTGTTGATTCTTATCTCTAAGTAACGCCTTTCTTAAATTTGAGTTCGTTTCCATCAGACTGCCACTAGGCCGTGAGTGGTCTAATGGCTTATTTAAAAGATATTTACTGTGGCGAAGGAATTGTTTTTTGTTTTTATCTTAGTACCACATCTTCCTACCTGCCCGGATCAAACGAATTTGATACTTTAATTTATTCGAATGTTCTTTGAATTAAAGTATATTTCTAAAAAAAATTGATGGATCAGGTTTCGTATGATAGTCTGATATTATGAGGGTAGATTTTCCTAAATCATTTTCTATTCTTTCACCGTGAAAATGTGTCTGCATTTTCTTTTAAACAAAAAATTTATCATCCCTAACACCTTATCGTCATTAATACACACTATGCGTACACACTGAACGGGTTAGTAAAACGTGGTGCTAGAAAAGTAATTATTTTTACGGGTATTGACTGCTTCTTTGTAAGTAGTTAGTTTGTAAAGCTAGCAAAATACCAATTTGACACCCATTATACTGTCACTCACCTATTTTTTGGCTATCTAGATTTGTTAAAGCTGTTGTTGATTCTTATCTCTAGGTATCGCCTTTCTTAAATTTGAGTTCATTTCCATCAGACTGTCACCAGGCCGTGAGTGGTCTAATGGCTTATTTAAAAGATATTTACTATGGCGAAGGAATTGTTTTTTGTTTTTATCTTATTTACCACATCTTCCTACCTGCCCGGATCAAACGAATTTGATACTTTAATTTATTCGAATGTTCTTTGAATTAAAGTATATTTCCACCATACTATCAAAAGACTGCTTTAGTCATACAATATTTTATTTTTAAAATCTTTTAAAATAGGTTATTTTGTGGTTTTATAATATTTTTCGTAATTTTAATTTTAATTATTGTTGTTGTAATTTGAAACTATTTTTTTAAACAGTCAAAATATTTTATCATGACTTGTGTGTTCGTTTCAAATCTGTCCGGTTACGGGAGGGTTAGGCCAATGTTATTAATGAGCTAAATGTTTGTAACTAAATATTAAGGCCTATCTATATCTTATGATTCTATTGTTCCCGAAAACCAACTTTGACAAATAGTGCCCGCGGTCAAACGACCAATCGATAGGAACAATTTAATCACAAGAATTCCTTCCCTGTAATCCCCCTCCCCATAGTTCAGTTTGGACAAAGCCTATATTTACGAACCTGGTAGAATTTTGTGGCTCAATCCTAAATTGGAAAATTTCCTCGGGCGTCCTTTTGGTCGGGGAGGGAGGGTTCTCAAGCTCTTCCGATGCATATCTTTGACCGTGTTTGCCGAGAAGGAGAGGCACGATAAGAAAAGGATATCATGAAGGGAGAGGTTAAAGAGAAAGGGATACAGTTAATCGAGAAGGAGAGGCACGATAAGAAAAGGATATCATGAAGGGAGAGGGATACAGTTAAGATGATTACAAGGGCCAGTCTTACAAGTTGTGGAGCCGGTTTTGTTTGGCTGCTTTTGTTATTGATCCCAGTGGTCTACAAAACCCCCCCAACTGGCCTTGTTGTTGCGCTGTCCAAGGCCATATTGATCCAGATTCTGGGGAGAGAGTTGGAACCACACAGCGCAACCTGGCACCGTACTGTTCCAAGTTTTGTTTTAGTGGTTGTGGGGGAGGAGGGTACCAAACCCCCTCCCCCCCAAACCAACTCTTAAAATGTGGGACAGCATTTGTTTTGAGGTTGGTAGGGAGAATGTAAGGAGACTATATTCTGATAGGAAGAGTCCGTGGTAGTTGTAAGGTTTGGTGGTGTGACATTTGGGTCATTGTTTACTCTTCCGAAAATACGGACTGTGACTAAAGTTCGCTGAGCAAAGTTGTTAGTTTTTATTCATATTAGCAATGAATTGGTCAGAATTTATATAAATGGTTTGTTTATTTATACAATAGATTAAAATAATTATATACAGCTTTATGATTATCTATATATCATAAACGATCAGTTGTAATAAATATTGTTACTAAAATAATTTTAAACGAAATTAGTTAAGAATAGCCAATATACACGGAAATATAAAGTGGGAGCCAATGCACAGGTGTCATCTTTAGATTGTTTTAATTTTGATAGAAGTACAATCCCAGTTCAGGGTTGTATCCGTACTTCAGATAATTTTCAACTCTTGTAAAACATTACATCCAAGCCAAGCTATTATATTTGTTATTTACGGTAATAGCTGCATCTAAATACATTCTTTAAATTGAAAATTGACACCTGGGCACAGTAATAGAACCGGAGACCATTGACTTAGTAGTCCAATACTCTACCACCGAGCTATCTAGGAACTGTCCCGTGACCAGGTTATTTATTCACTCATATTTTAAGGTAAAATAATTACATAGGTTGTAATGAATAATGTTACTAAAATAGTTTTAAACGAAATTAGTTTAGAATAGCCTATCTACACGGAAATCTAAAGTAGGAGCAATTGCACAGTTGTCATCTTTAAATTGTTTTTATTTTGATAGAAGTACAATCCCAGTCCAATACTCTACCAATGAACTATCTAGGAGCTGTCCCGTAACCAGGTTATTTATTCACTCATATTTTAAGGCAGGGTCTGTGATGGACGTGTGGAAATCGTCAGCTACATATAAGTGATCAATTAAGATCACGAACTATCAGATAACGCGAGTCGAAGATATGACACTTTCTTATCCGCAAATGTTGGCAATATCTTCGTCAATATATACAGCGGCTACTTGGTTGTTTTAACTCGCTTGTGAAGTGATGCTATTAAGTTTATACACCTTCTTCTATAATCATAATTGTTTATAATTCGTGATTGTCACAGAGACTGGTTTACATTATAATTATTAGACGGCTGTATCGTTATAATAGATCGTTGTACGGATAGGTTAGCATTTGGTAATTTTAGCTTAAGGTAAGAAAAATAATATCTTATTCTTTTATTCATTTTACAATTCAAGTTTAAGGATGCTGTAACGATCACTGTTGGCACATTTTAGTCAGTATAATACAAGTATAGCTTTTGCTTAATCTTAAGGCCAATACAAACAGAATGCTAAGCTAAACTGTTCTCTGCTGTCGATTAGGTTTCACACTCATTGTTAAGCTAAGTTAAGCAAAGCAATGGTCCCTATTTCCCCTCCTGAATCCAGTGTTGTTTCTTTCTGGTCTGCTCCAGTGAAGATTAGTTATGATGGCGTTCTCCAAGATATCTTGTTTAAGTTCAGATGATAATACTGAAGAAGAAAAGATGCTGCTGTCAGCAGCTGTTTTGAAAGATGAAGAAAATTTAGAAGGTAGAGATTTGATTGGTTAAATTAACGTTTCCATTTCAATATAAGCACATTTGTTAAATATAAAACCTAAATTAAATATTACTTAAATACAAGTGAAACAAACTGAAAACCAAACTTCAACACTTCTTTAGTTATTTTCATCAAACCAGCACATGCGTCTGTTCAACACGGAGCCCAAGCTGCGTTTTACGCATGCGCGACGTAAGATGGCTCAAGACGTGAGATGGAAAAAGTTGTCTGGCCAGCAATCGGAAAAAAACATAGCGCGGCGTAGCGAGGCATAGCTTAGCTTTCTGTGTGAACCAACACATTAAAATATATGGTCCGCTATTTTTCTAAAGAGTTAGCAGAGCAAATCTTAGCTAAGCGTTCTTTGTGAATCGGCCTCTACCCTGAGTGCGTTTGGTCTGTTCCTTCTGACCAATATCCCCCGCTATTGAGACTGCCTTGCCGGCCAGTATACCATTCCCTGCTCGTGTCACTCATTACCACCAGGAAGTAAGGTAGCGCACCGACACTCCAGGGCACATAAAGTGTGGCTCGAGTGATGGTAGTTAGTGTGTGGATCAAAAGGAAGGGGTAGGCCATCTAAGACGTGGCTAAATGTTGTAGATAAATGTGTGAAAAAGAGATACATTAAGACTTAAGAATAAAAGAGCATGAATGATTTGGTGTATGGATGTTGTTGAAGCAAAAGGAGAATTCAAGGATAGGGAAGTGTGGAGAAAGCTAGTGAGGGTGGATTAATTACGGAGTTGTTTTGTGAGCTACATGCACAGTTTATTGTTCACCCCGTATGGGAAAGTCGTGATAAGGTATGTATATGTTTGTGTGTGTGTGTGTGTGTGTGTGTGTATGTATGTATGTATGTATGTATGTATGTATGTATGTATGTATGTATGTATGTACACATTTAAAATAAATCAATGCATTTATTCTTTTGGGTTTTTCGTTCAAAATAGGCTATTTTACTTAAAAGGGTATGTGGGGAATGCCAGGTCTCCACCGTGGTTCGGATTCCACGTTAAACTGTAGGTCCTCCATTTCATCTCACAATCACCCTACCATTACATATTAGCATAAGTGCGTATAACCCGAACGGGTAGTAAGACGCGGTGCTAATAATAATAATAATAATAATACTTAAAAGGGTAAATACCCTAAATTATATATTTTTTGAAAACGCTTTGTGTGCCTGGCTACTTTCAATTTAAAAACTTTGTCTGGAATGATTTAGAAAACAGTAATCTTTTATCTATGATACTAGCCTTGGAGGGTCCAACGGAGACAAGATATGGTTTCTATGTCAATATGCAAATAGGTTTCTTCCTTGGAGGAATAATAATACTTTGTAGATATGCCCGGCGGTGCTCGGATAAAGCAAATTTGTGGATATATATAAAGTTGTTTACCCTTCCCCTTCGCCACATTTTATTTATAAGGTTGAGGAAGGAAGAATTTAGAGGAGCTCTGCTTGCTTGTACAGTACAGAGAGGGAGAATGGGGAACCATTTAGGAAAAACAAACCTCAGTATACCTGAGCAAAATTTGAGACCACCCCCTCATCAGTAATTCATTTTTAATACGAAACTGACATCTTAGATCAGGGATGGGAAAACTACGGCCCGTTGGTGGGTTAAATCCGGCCCTCGGTATAAATCATTAAAATGTGTTGCCTGGTGAAGCAGTTTTTTTACACACATACCTAATCACCGTTCACTTACGAGGTAGGGAAGAAACTGTGCCTATAGCAAAAAAAACCCTCCATATTTAATCCACCCTCAATCACACCAAAAAACACTGGATTTTTATAAAATCATGCCAAAATTCAACATTTTCAAACTTGATAAATCATGCTCAAAAAATAAGGCAATGTTTGAATTGACATATTCATACGGACAAGTGTTATAAACAATAACACTTAGGAAAAGTTTTTTCCCAGCCCATAACTTTTTATCCCAGACTTATTGATTGGGATGTATTCGATTTTGAGAATCACTTCAAGTTATTTTAAGCCAGATTATGAAAAAATGCTAGAAGCTCATTTTCTTCAGTAACTCAAAAACATATTAAACCAGTAAGGTATTTATGATTATTTTGCAATCTCATTGTATTCAAACTTATAAATATACATAATAGATTGACATGAATAACTTTTTTAATGAATTTCCAAGAGAATATAATGAATACCTCTCTTTGTCTTGGCTTTTGTTTAAATTTCATTTGGTCCTTCTCTAAGTAAGTTCGCCTTACAGTACTACCACCGATGTAGGATTGGACTTTTCTCCTAAATCTTTATTGAAATGTTCTTATTGATAGCCATGATGTTTTCTTACGCTTTGGTAAATTTATAAACCGAGATACGTTTGGGTTCACAAAACAATGTAATAAGCTTACCAATTTTCCCATCATAATGAAATTCCATAAAAGGCCCTAATGCCTTTTATTTAATTAAAAATATGAGATCTAAGATAAAATGTTAACAGTCCCCGCGAGAAACTATTGTTGTCTAACATTTAAACATATTTTATTTAAATGGCCTACACATTTTAAGGAAAAATCAACGTACAATCAAGTTGTTTAAAGTAATATTAATATTTTAGTTTTTGATTTTAAATATAAATATATGGCATTTTTCAAGCTTATTTAATATCATGTTGAGAGATTAATCTCCATTATTTAATATTCTACGTTTTATAAAATTGGATTAGAAAATATGTCTATCAACACTTCAAATTAAATTTGAGATTATTTTAAAAGATTTATATCATATTTAAATATTTTGACATAGGTTTATATAAAACTAAAATAATGTATTAATTGAGTACTTATTCTGAAACGTAACATAACGAAGTAATAGCTACAGGAATTGACCCAAAAACGTGTGTATAATATTATATAGGGTGTCCATACATTATTCCCCCACTATAAATCATAATAAATCAGTTATTTTGTAATATATTTAAAATATTACTAAAATATTGAATAAGCTATGGTAGCCAACTAAAAATGTTCTGAGATGTTTTTTTTAACACCACGTCTTTCTAACCGTTCAGGTTTTATACTATGTACTGATTACGCTAAAAATTTAAAGGATTAGTAAGTCTATATTTAACGTTAATATACGTGAATTTGCTTGAAAAAAGAATGGAAAACTATTTTGGAAAAATAGCCCTCAGTAAACCCGACCAAGATTCGAATCTCTATCTCCCCGTCATCATTAGTCTAGTCCAACACGAAAGTATCGCGTTAGTCTATGTGGCCACCAGATTGGGTTAACTTTAATGTTGAGTAGCTCAGTAGGAGCAATTATTGTCGTAGCTAAGCTAAGCTAATTTTTAACTCACGGTCTTATATAGTCCCGAGTTAAAGATTTCATACCATAGTCCTTCAATAGAAACAAGCTCAGTTTGACCTTGAAAGAATGTGGAGCTTATCCCCTTTTTTAATTAGTACAGTACAAAATTATCTAAAGTGTGGGCTTAATTTACAAATACGACTTAAAATACGGGCTTCTCGGAAACACATAGCCCAAACTGCACATATAAATTATTTGAACCAAAATTAATACAAAATCCCCTTAAACTTATATCCGGAAAACTATGCTAATGCCACTAAATTGTGTTCAAAGTTTCGGCGTAAAGCGCTGAGATAGCAAAGCTGTTCAATCATGCGTGTACAACAGGTTGCATAGGAGCTAGGCGCACGGCAATACACACCTCGACCTTTTGGATCACGGCAGCAGAACATACCAAAATTAATAGTAAACTACACAACGTTCCATCTAGAAATGGGAATACGTTTTGAGGGCCAACATTAACTCTCCTACATCACAGAAAGTGCTTGCCATTATTACGTGTGCAGTACCGCACGCCTAGCTCCTCTGCAACTTGTTGTACACGCGTGCTTGAACAGCTTTGCTATCCCGGCACTATACGCCAAAACTTAGAACACAATTGAATGTTATTAGCATAGTTTGTCAGATGTAAGTGTAGAGGTATGTTGTATTAGTTTTGGTTAAAACAAGCTAAATGTGGAGTTTGGTCTATGAGTTTCCAAACGCCCCGTATGTGTGTGTAATCACCACGTCCAGATATATAGACTACTATGTATGATAATTACTCTGATAAGGTCGGGATAAGGAAGGAAGCAGACTAGTGGTAATCTATCCAAATTTTTATGGAAGGTGAGTGGGAAACCAATAAAGAAAAATTACATTCATTAGACCCGACTGGGATTTAAACCCCAATCTCCCAGTTTACAGCAGACCAATATATCATGAGAGTGATAACTTAGACCATTCAGCAACTGCAGGGGGAGAGTTTTTGTATTATTGTTGTTATTCATTGGGATCAGACAAAATTGCAGGTAGCCCGTTAGAAATGGCGGTCGTAAACTAAACTAGACCAGATTATTAATTGAATCGCTTGTTGCAGAAAAGGACTCGGTCAAAGAAAAATTGTTTCCATATTTCCCTGCAGGAAGTGCTTCAGTCAGTCTTCAGGCCTGCAGAGATTTATGGAAATTACTTTTGTTTACATGAGTCTCTTTCTTCAGATAACTCTTCAATTACGGTGTATGTACACTAAAAGCATTTTACTTAAAACAATCAGAAATTTAATGTAAACTATGTGTTTACAAGTGCATATTTGAGTTTATATACATAATTAATATCACTTTACTCTACCGTTTTTTCTAGTTACCGTGTTTAATTTTGTGCTTAGACTAGTCTATGCGTGGAAATAAAAATTTAGTAATGCTAAGTGTCAGCAATGTAGTGTCATACATATAATTATTTTATAAAAACCAGTGGCCAACTTGTCTATGTTGTTAGAATAAGACTACACTGGGTAGTTAGTTATATGAAAAATAGAGGCTATAATTAAAGCCAAGTATAATTTTTAATTTACCACCACGTCTTACTACCTATTCAGGTTATACGCATATGTATTATCTATGCCTCAATCTCCTCGTAATCAGCAGTCTACTCTGTTGCAAGAATAGTGTCACCGAGGCTGGTCCTAGTGTACTTTTGGACGAAGTGATCTTATGTGATTGTAACTATGGTTTTCCATCATCTACCCACGGTAGTCATGGTAAAATTTAACTGTCGGTAAATTTTCTCCGAGATAACTTACTAATCCCAAACATTCAAGTGTTTAGTGAGAGGAAATAAATATGTGTTATAGTTTATTTTAATTTTAAAAGAAAATACTAATTTAAGATGAATTAATCTATCCACCAAAAATAGATGTACAACATTTTGTTAAAATATTTCTTTTACACCAGATTTGTAGGTTTGAAAAAAATCCTTCTAACAAGCTTATAATATTATCTATTGTAAATTATTGATTTGTAATTAATTACCAAACCCCTATATTTATACATGCGAACATAATATAAATTAAATTGTAAAATATAAACGTATTTTACTTTGCTTCTTAAGTAACATTTCCCGTCGGAATATTATTCCTAATCTATCACAAGGAGGCTCTAACAAATACCATATTCTGTACATAACAAAACATGAATAAGTTAAGCCTTCCTTTATGATAGCTCTGATATTAGAAGCTTTTGTGTATTTATATCTTTATTTATAACAAAGTGGCACTGTTGATCGCATCAAACAGTCCGCACCATCCAGATCTTCGAGAGAGGAACACGCTAGCAAAAAGAAAGAAAGATAAAGAGGAAACAAAAACATCTACCCGTGTGTTCTATTTAATTACTTTTCCCCTCTCTTTTTTTTCTTTCTATCTCATACGCCTTGTTATCTCTCGCTAACCTCTCCCCTACACCTCTTCCCTCCTTTTCCATTGCAAACAAATGAAGCACCACTTGGCGAATAGCATTTGAGAAGAGGAGCTCATTTTTTTTACGAGATAGAATGTTGTCAACTGTTTGCAAATGAATGGCTATATTTTCAGCAAAGATCACCAATTAGGTTGAACAACTTGATAAATATTTTGTTTCCCATCTTACTGAGAAACTGTTGTTAATGTCAATCATGTTTACAAGTCGAATTGAAAAAAATACACAATCTGAATCTCACATTGAAATTTACGAGTATCATTCCTATCACATTACGAAAACATTCGAATCCAAAGATTAAAACTGTATCAATAGAAACAATTTGAAAAGATGTAAGAGTTTTTAAACTGTCTTTATTAAAGCCAAACCTAAAGGTAGGAATTGCAAAAGTAAGCAACAACCCTTCAAACCAAATATTGGTCAAACATGTGATCCAGGGAACATAACTAGAAAGAGGTTAGTGTACCTACAATATGTGAATAAAATGTACATGTGAAAAACAGGCGAGTGAGACAAAACGAGATAGATGCAGGGACAAAGAACAAAACAAACCGTAATCTCGTAAAGTTTAGTTGGATGAGAAGAGACTTGATGGGCAAACAGCCGGATAATGACTAACGAACCGCTGCGATAGCCGACTAACGAAGCATTTCTTGTTTTTTACCCCCTCTGTACCCTTCTCTTCCTAGTTCGGCCTGATGACGTGAAGTAGACATGAAAACAACCCCCGTTTTCCCCATAGGTACAGGTTTAACTACGTTAGTGTACCCTTGAATCAACTCCATGCCAGTAACTTTTTTTTTATTGAAGGTATTTACTCTTTAAAACGCATCAATGTAAAAGTTAATCTTTAAATTGGTGGTTAATAAATAATGTATCACTCAGCATGTAAATAATTAGCAAACATTATGTCGAGTGTTCGCTTAACGTTCCTTAAATAATAACATTTATTATTTATCTAGATATTTAAAACTTTAACTTACTATGTAAGTATGTATAGATTTCTTTTAGTGACTGTTAAAGACAGTATGTTTTTGAACATAACCTAATTTAAACCTCAGTTAATTATTTAGAAACATAATTTCTTGGGCTTCCTTTACCAGAATTAATTCTATATTTCAAATTAAGGTCAATCAGTGAGTGATTCTCCACCTTAGCTCCAACAACAAAAGGGTGCAAAACCATCCGAACTATTAATGTGATATAAAAAGATGGTTCCTAGCCTACCTGAGACCTATGCCCAAGAGTAAACTACTCAGTGCCATTCATAACAAAGTGGCGTGCTTCTTGTTTTAAGTTCTTCTCTAATCCAACCCCTTTTTATAACCAACTATCTCTGTTCATGGTAATGATAAAACATGAAATTAAATATAATAAAAATATCGGTTACAGTCTTTAAGCAAGTGAGTTTAGCTAGTTGAATTAATGTAATTCCTAGTACTTGTATTGGTCAGTCCAAAAAGTAAAACGTCCATTCCATAATATAATATATGGCGGCAAGTCTGTCAGCCGCAAGGGATGGTGGTCAAAATCAAGGCTAAAAGTAATGCATTAGGTAATTGGCCAAAACAAAAGGGACAAATATTGTATTTATATCTATATTATATATACACTAGTGGATCGTTGCAGCGATGACTGCATATTATTGCAATAAAATGTAGTCTATGCTTTTTATTGGGAAAAATATATATAATAAGACCTCCCTTAATTTTATAATTAAAAGTTTACTCGTAAAAGCCTATCAAATTACATAGATATTTAGCTTTCGTCGTTTAATTAGAATCAAAACTTATATTTTCGTACTTCCTTCCACGATGATAAATTTAAAATAGCCCCTCTCCCAGATCGATATCTATTCGTTGCACCAAACCACTCAAGTAAGAATCATTAAGCTGTTATTATTTTTAACCAAAGATAAATATTTTATTTACTGATACACAATAATACACAAATAATGGTTTCCATGGGGATGTAAGCAAAGAATGATTTTAGAGTTTAACCGCTGCCCACACAGAATGAAAATATGGGAAATTCGGAAGGGAAATTTAGTTTGTCAAATATTTTTGCCAGCATTCTGGACCCCTAACCTTTAAAATGACTTTGTTGGTTTAAATGGGTAAAAAGTTTACTCTTAATTTCAACTACCAAAAATGGGCTTGTTGAATTATGTATAAAAACTCGCTTTGCTTGTTGGGGACTTCGCCCCCAAACCTTCAGTGAATTTTCTTTGCAAGCGGATGTAAGCTAATGTAATTCCAGAGTCGTTTTTGATAGGTCTTACCGTTTAGCCACAAGATACCTCCAAAGAACGCTCCGCACCTACTTTAAAGTTGCTCCGCCATTTTGATTATTTTTTTCGTGGGCTAAAAATTAAAATTATTAATTTTTTGGAATTTTTCCGTCGGTTACAGGCTAGAAGCTATAAGTTTGCCAAATTTCAAGTTACTATCTCATCTGGAAGTGGGTAAACATTAATGTCGGTGAGTGAGTCAGTCATGTGACCTTATAGCAGTATATAATATTATTATTATTAGCACCGCGTCTTACTACCCGTTCGGTTTATACGCATTTACGCTAATGTGTAATGGTAGGGTGATTGTGAGATGAAATGGAGGACCTACAGTTTAACGTGGAATCCGAGCCACGGTGGAGGC
>CABFOW010004009.1:21488-35757 GCA_902141385.1 Timema californicum | reverse complement strand
GTTCGGGTTATACGCACTTACGCTAATGTGTAATGGTAGGGTGATTGTGAGATGAAATGGAGGACCTACAGTTTAACGTGGAATCCGAGCCACGGTGGAGGCCTGACACTCCACACATTCACAAGATGTGATTAATACACGTCATGTCAGTATATAATATAATGTGTATGTGTGTTTGTATTTTTGTGTGTGAAAGAAAGAGTGTGTATGAGAGAAAGTGAGCGAGAATATGTGAGGAAGAATGCGTGATAAAGTGTGTGTGTGAGCATGAGAGAGAGTGTGTGAGCATGAGAGAAAGTGTGTGAGCATGAGAGAGAGTGTGTGAGCATGAGAGAGAGTGTGTGAGCATGTAGAGAGAGTGTGTGAGCATAGAGAGAGTGTGTGAGCATAGAGAGAGTGTGTGAGCATGAGAGAGAGAGTGTGTGAGCATGAGAGTATCACATAGATATAGAGAATATGAAAATATGGATGGGGTACACAAAACATAATGGTAATTTGAAATATCATTCCCTCAAAATTAAGTATCAGCATGGAAAAATGATTGAACTTACTTTTTTTGTATTGTGTTACTTTTGATAAAAGGAACATCAAAACTCATACTTAAATAGTTAAAATGCCTATTTTAAAACATTATTAAATATCATTTTATCGTTTTTGAGCTTATAATACACACCAAAACATATTTAAACATAATTTTATCATGCGCGAAAAAAAACGTCTACAATATTTTCATGAATTTAACAACTTAACCTTTTAAATTTAGAATTACGCTCAATATCATTATTTAAATGCGAACTGACGATAACAACAGTCCAATAAAAAATACATGTTTCCCCAGTTTAGGCATCTCAATTTAGCTGTGTTATGACCAGAATCCAAAGGCCAGCAATTAATGAATATTAAGCTATTAATTTTTAGCTAAAGAGACATTTTATTTAGAGATTTACAGCCATGCAGTATATAATTGTTTCCATGGTGACTAAACAAAGAATGAAAAACTGAAACTTCTCTGTGAAAATTGGGTTTTCGTGGGAAAGTACTATTTTTCCCGACATCTTGGACTCCTAGCCATTAAAATGAGTGGTCGTTTGTCAAAACATTTTCCAGTCATTTCCTCGTAATTGCTATTACCGGAAACGGGCTTATTAAATTATTTATAAGAGAAGAAGAATATTTATATTCTGTGATGTATTGACTACTAAACAGAGATGTAATATAGGCTGTTTTTTTTAGTACATGTCATCAGGGTTTATCAGTTAGACACTCCTGGTCTACTATTAATAGTGGTGGATATGTAAACGTCTTCTCCAGTTGGACCACCATGTAGGTGTGGTAACTTCGTCCCGATGAGATAAATTTGATTTATTATGATTATTATTATATGGGGCCAGTATAAGTCTTAAGCCGAACCTTGGTTTAACTAACCAGACCATGGCAAACACACGAACAATTTCCCTTCAAGGAAAATACCTATGTACCACAGAAAATCAAACCTGCGACCTCTTAGATTAGTAGCCAGGAATGCTGACCACTAGATAAAGAGACCAGCTAGTAATATCATAATTCTAATAAGGTTAAGGTATAATATAGTAGCCCTATGACTTCTTTGGTACTGACTGACAGCTCACAGCTAACTTCTAACAGCTTTAAAAAGTTACCAGACCAAATTAAGTATCCCTACTCTGAACCAGATGATCTGCAAAAAACATGTGTTTAGCAACTGTCACTTCTGACGGTCAAAATTTAGGTATATACCTAAATGTTGACTGTCGGAAGTCAGCTGTGATCTGTCAGACAGCACCAAAGAATCCATGGGGCTACTGTACATGGTGTAATACAATCATGATAATTTTAAAAAAAAAACACTTTATTTGCCATCCTGGTGGTGTTGACGATGGATGCATTACAATTGGCAGCTATTCTGAACCTCTTGATCTTGGAGGAGTACATTTAAACTCTTGATTTTAATTAAAATATTCCTGAGATTCATCAAATGCACTTAGTTATGACTCCTCTCCTGGTATATAGTAATATCATAACCTATAAACTTATCCATAGCCATCTTTTATTTCTGAAAGCTTAGGTTTTATTGTTTTCTCTTCCTTGTTGTTCTTCCAATACAGCAGCCGAGGTATTTTGACCAATCCCCTCCTCAGTCAGAAGCCAATACTCTGTGTTTCTCTTCATCTGAATCTGCACTGAGCCATTTTTAAATATATTATTTTCTAGAATTAGATTATCCTTTCCTAAATATGATTTTGTGGCAAGCTTCCATCCTCTCGAAATAAATATCACTATTTCCTTCTAAGGATATCTACTTTCATTTATCAGTAATAGCAGCCATATCGATATTCTGACAACCATTGTACCAGTTCGCATTGATCGTTTCATTTATTATCTTACAATTTGTTCCCAAGTACCGCATAAACACTATTGCTTTATAAAACTCCTTTATGCCTTACGACCTCTTACATACCATTAAGATGCCTGAATCTATGGAAAAGAAGAGCAAAGTTATAAGTAAAATGTCAAAATGCACTCTTCCCATCAAAAATGCAAATATTTTTGATTTTAGGACGAGAGTTAAAAGTTTACCTTTTCGGGAGTAATATAAAGAAAATTAGCATGAGCTAGTGGAATTTCAGTGTCAATATCAAGATGAAACCAATTACTAGAACTTTCTTGCTTTAACTAAGACTTTAAAAGATTAGCACAGTACATATAGGTTACCATCATATTCTTAAACACAAATTATAGTCTTAATTTTTCATCAATAAACAGCAGATGATGACTTTCACTTTCATTGGTACACATGAGTGTAAAGATCATCTCCATATCTTTCCTTCTTTCACGCGTTGAAGCTTAGTGTTTGGATAATTGATTCTTCTCAGCTCAGTATCTTTAGAAAAGTACGTTCTCATATGTGTTTTACAAATGAGCCAAGCTTATTTCCTATTAAATCATATTATTTTTAAATTTGTTACCGAAATAATACACTTTAAACCTCAGTACTCAAAGCTCCAATGCAGGTTTTTCTGTTCGGCATATTATAAACAATCATTGATAACAGTGAGGTAATAACGGAGACATCCATTCATCTTATAAGTTTTTCTATCGTAGTTTGTAGTTCAAAACCAACCGCCCTTCAACCACATGTTGTATAAATATAGGGGCTCTACACTTATTAACCACTTCTTCCAATATTTATATCCAGGAAACTTTGTTTTCCAATATACAGAAATATTTTCAAATATTATGTTTGAGAGATGAATTAACAATGTATTTTTAAATTTCAGCCAATTTGTTTTTTAGACCAAAATTAATCAAATATTTTAGACCTTCAATTAGCATTTAATTTAATTTTCCATTAATACTATGTTTACTGTGGGTTCCTTTAGCAATTCTTCTTCTTTATCGTTACATTTTTTTATAATCATGTCCCGGATATTTATGACCTGCTATCTTTTTTGTTAAGTCCCATACAAAGCTCACATATATTCTGTTTATCATCCCTGGTTGTGAACATAGTTTTATAAGATAGTTTTGATTAGTTTTGATTTTATGTCAAATATTTTTGGTTTGCGTAAATTTTTAGTTATTTTGAGTAAATATTGGTTATATTTTGGCATTTTTGAATCAGTTTTAGTCATTTATATAAAATAATTATATAATTTTTTAATATTTTCAATGTTTTATATTATTCATAAATACTCAAACATACTAAATCATTTTTTTTAATTGCGTCGTTCTTACCGTGTGGATTGTACACATCATACATTTTTTAAATCATTTAGGAAATGAATGAGTCATGTAGGTGATGATATTTATGTTTTTATTAGTATGTTCTGAAAAATACACATTCCTTCTGAAGCTCTGCAACTAAACTGAAAAAGATTGCGTTGGGAGGGTATAGCTCTTTTTGGATATCTGTAGGCCTAAATCAATATTATTTTCTAACAGAATGCAAGAGTTTAGTTGTTAAGGCTTTTCATAGCTTAGATTGTTTTTAAATTTAATTTGTAAATTGAAGTTTCGATTTAGTCATGTGAATGAATTCACTACTTTTGTATACATTTTTTGGATTTTTTTTGGTAAATATAAAGTAATATTTTAGAATTTTTAGATCATTTAATATATATTATTTTAGAAATCTCAGGCCACCAGAGTTCAAACTCTGGTTATTATACACACAAACAAAAAGTACCGCTATCATTTATATTAATCGAGTTTACAATAGGACACAAAAAAATACATTTTGGATTGTAAGAGAAAACTGAGAAAGTAGCGTCCCTTCCAAATAAATAAACAAACAGCCTTTACGACAAAAAACAAAGTCAAACTGGTTTGGTGTGAAAAATAATTTTCTATAACGACAACTATATCAGTGTAAGACTCGAAAAACCTTGTTAAAAAGTATTGACTGGCAAACCCAACGGAAAGAAATAGACGCAGATGGGAAAATAGGATTAGAATTTACCTGAAATATATAGGGTTTAATGATATAGACTGGATAGAACTAGCTTAAGACAAGGATGGGTGGCGTAAGTGCAGCGATGCACTTTATCGCTCTTAGTGCCATATAATAAATAACAAAGATGACAGTAACATTCAAAATATCTGAAATCTTAATACATTATTAAATATTAAAACTGTATGAAAGTCAACACTTAATTAGTAATTATGGTTTGAGCTTTTTTTTTTCATGCGTAGAATATTTAATCCCACGTTAGAGCTTCCTGCATATTTACACTTAGGGTACATGTATTTAGCAGGTATAATTTGGAGGAAATGTAGCCTAGTTTATGTGGAGAAAAAGTGGTAATAAATATAATAAACACCTCTTAGTACACTCAATAAGGCTTGGCTATCCTTAATACCAGAAATACAATCTTTTATGAGAGTGTGGTCTTAGCCCAAAGGGCCAATAAATTGTGTAGAGTTTGGTTCCTAGATGCCTGAACATTCTTTTGTTTCCCCTAATTTACAGTTAAAATTTTATTTCAATATTTTTGTCAGTGTGTATTTATAGTAAACCATATAAATTTCTTCAACCAATATGTTTCTTATTAATACAATTATTATTGTATATTCAAACACACATGATTGGTATTAACAGTTACTAAATTGCATGTTTGTATTTCACTAAGTGGACCATTTATGAAAATGGATACTTTCATTTAGCTCTATTATTAATAATTAGTAATTGGTATAGAGGAAAGAAATTGATAATGTATGTGTCTATTATTTTAATTAATCGAGCTGCTATTGTGTTTATTTGATGACAACAATTATACAATTACATATAGAAACAGGTGTTGAGCGTACCTTGGGAATGTATGGCTGGATTTAATAACCCGGTTAGATTTTTAAAAAGTTAGTTTGTCAAACTTTAATAGGATACTTGACAAGCAAACTATAATAAATCGGTAGATTGCGTGTACGACAAAAACTTAAATAAATAATTATTAACCTAAAATCACTCGTATATAAAAATTGACCCCTAATCTCTCCCCCTTAAACACCACTGCGATGAGCTACCAAACACCATCAATACGCCCTGGGAGGTAGATTTCTTATTAAATAACAAATTTTACCAATATTTGCCCGGTTACTTAGTAAGTAAGCAATAAAACAAGTAAAAGCCTTAAAAACAAGACCACTGAGCTTAGGGAGACCTTTAAAACAAATAAATGAAATGCCTCCCAAAATATCCCTTTTTTAACTGTGTCCTACTCTCAGCAAACTGAGGGATGATCAAGAAAGGTGCACTATGAAGAATACAATAAGGAGAACAATTCATGGCCAGGGGACAAGACAATGTTGAACATTGGTTCACATAATGTACAGTACACTACTTTGTAATAAGAATAGAAAATAAAAACCTTTGGATTTTGTATTACTTTATATTGTTATTATGTTGCTCTTCCCCAAATAAAAACGTCTAAACTATATACAGAATAAAATTGAAAATGTTAACAATGATGAAATTAAAATAAATTAATAATATTATTTTATTCATTTGATAACATTATCAAACAAAACGTTTATATTTTTATATTATATTATCAAACAAAAGTTTGTAATATTATTTTATTCATTTGATAATATTATATTAAAATTGTTTTTAAGTTTAATTTGAAAAGTGATAAAATTTAAATAAATGTAATGTTCCTTACTATAATATTTAGCCTGTGTTTTGTTATCGTCAATCTGGCTTTGTTTTGATATCATGCTGAAATAATATTGTCGAAATTGTAACGTGAAAGACAAGTTGGGATGTTTGTAGATGAAATGGTAATAATTTCACCCCTTTGAAGATTTGGTTGAAAATAACTCCAGGCAGCAGAAAAAATTATGCCCACTTCACTGTAAAGTAAACAATCAAAGTTGGCACACTTGTATATTCTAGCGGCCTTCTTTTGTTGCCTTGATCTTCATGAGATTGTCCTTCAAGCTTGGCAGTGTCTGGTTTACTTTAGGGAAAGCAACGATTCTTCGGAACTGAATATCACAATATCAGGGTAGAGTCAGCCACAAATGAGTATTAGCTCACGGTTGCTGTTTGTTAGTTAATAATAATAATAATAATAATAATAATAATAATAATAATAATTATTATTATTATTATTAGCACCACATCTTAATCCGTTTGGGCTTCCTTCACCTCTGACAATACATCTTGTAAATGTGAGGAATGCCAGGCCTCCACCATGGTTCGGATTCCACGTTAATACTGTAGGTCCTTCATTTCATCTCACAATCACCCTACCATTACAAATTAGCGTAAGTGCGTATAACCCGAACGGGTAGTAAGGCGCGGTGCTAATAATAATAATTTAACGGAAGTGAAGCCGCATTTGCGTGGAGGGAGAATGGAAACACATTTAAGAAATTAGCCCCCCCCCATTCCATGTGACCTATATTAGAATCTCGATATCTGCGTCCTTGGCAGTTTAGCTCAACACGAAACTAGTATATTAGCTAACTACGCCACTGAGGTGAGTTATATTATAATAAATTTATGGATTTTTTAAAAACTAGCTTGAGAAAATAAAATTATAAAACTTAACCACTAGAATAAACTGAAATTCAAATATATTCAATAACCTCTAATATTATTCATAAGTACAAATAAATCTCTTATTACACCATAGCTTTAACATTTTAGAAGTTATATATTTAAAACAACACAGATAGTACAAAATGTCATTATTAAAATTTAATAAACCTTTTTTTTAGAAGTTTAGTCAAAATAAACTAATATTTGTGTATGCTTCTTAAATTGCTCGCGATCAAGAACTTTGAGATACAAATGAATTCTAGCCTCTGGCTCGAATCCCGGCAGGCTCAAAACTTAATTTAAGAATAGTAAAAATTCAGGGTGACAATCTCGCTCTAAGAAAACCTTATACCTAAATATTATTTAAATATTTAAGTTGGGATGGAAAGGGGGGCGAGAGAAGGACAGTTTATTGGCAGTTTTATGGCGAAACTTTTTTTTTTGGCCAAAATAAATAAAATATTGCTCAGTACAAACGTAAAGTTAATTTTTTTTTTCACCTGGCGATAATTGTTCCTGGATGTCTATAAAGAGCATGGTGGTATTGTCTTAAATTTTTTAATGAAGAGAAAGAGTTTTCATTAAATTCCAGAACACCCTTAACAGATATTCAAGAAATTTTGAGCTCCCCATATGAATAAAATTAAGTTATATATGTTTGTACTGGAGCAATATTTTATTTATTTTGGCCAAACAAATGTTTTGCCATAAAAACAGTAAACCCACCAAATTTTTCTCGCACCCCCTTTCATCTCACCTTAATTCACTGGAAGAAACAATATTGTAATATTCTGAAATGTAGAAACTCATAATTGGAACGTTAATTGCTTATTAGCAAGCGATAACTTTACAAAACCAGTTTCTCTCTTCTAAAAATAATGTTCTCACAGTTTGAAAATGTTTATTCACGCGTGTACGAATTGTCTCTAAGCGTCTAAAACCCACAAATATACATAACCCCATCTCCAATTTTAGCCCATCAGAGTTCAAGTGTACCTCAATAAATTTGTTTTCCACTTCAAGAGAATATTACTGTGCCCCAATGTGAGGATGGTCAATACTGAATAGCTATCATATTCCAAACTGGTGAGTGCGGTATCTGAAAATTCTCGCAACTAATCATTGTTCAGTGTTATTAAAGGAGGCCATGCTAATAATACCTGAACAATAGGTTTCATTACCCATCGTTTACTAAGGCTCTCCTTGTGTTCAAAACACTAATTAGAAGAGTGAACAGGGAGTAGGGGCAGAGAAGGCTCGTGAATTACATCAGGGGTGTACAAAGACGTATACTTAACATTTAATGGTGAATGCCATTTATAAACAATATAGCTCATATTATTTAAACTGCCTAAATGATTACGCCTTAGCTATAAAGTGCTCGTATTATACTTGTTACATTATTAAATAAGAAAAATGAAAGGTAGCGGATAAACATTTTAATTTTAAAACATCTTTCGTAGTTTCATCGAAATCCACACTTTTGATCCCAATTATTTCTACTGAATATGGAATAAATATCATTAGAGTCATGTTAGATAAAATAATTTTATAACATGAGGGTAGTAGTGAGATACATCTATATTTATTACGCTGTCTTATCTCCCTTTTTGTAAATGGGTATCATATTACCTTCCTTGTGGTAATTCCTCATGATTCAATATGGAACACAAAAGTTGATGAATTTTTCTCACTAACATTTTCAACACCTCCCTTTATCAACTCTGGTGGAATTGAATCTAAACCCGGAGATTTACGTTTTTTTAACGTCTTAATTGCTTCTTTGACTTGGCTCTAATACTTGGCTCTGAGTATAGAGGTTCAGCAGTATGACTTTTTATACCTCGCTTAATTCGGATTCTATATGAACATTTAAAATAAACCTTAGGTGGCCGTTTCATCTATTTAAAACATCGTTCGTGTTTGCCATCAGATTACCATTATTATCTTTAACTAAAATTTCCATATTGTGATAAAAAAAATTTAATACCATCAATACTGGTACCTAGAAGAGATCTGATATTATTTTGCTCTTTAGTTCTAACTGGTTAAATTTATTCTTGAAATGATCTCTCTTATTGTTTCTTAATATTACACTGGCTTTCTTCTGGCATTAATTACTAAATCATTTTATGCTCAATTCACTTTGTCTTTCTAAAAATGTAATCTTGCGTCCACCCTCTCTTTATTAAATTTGAACATTACTCGTCAAACCATGGTTTTCCCTACCTTTTTTTTTTTGCAAGGACCTATCCTAAATTTTGCTTCATTTATAATATCATACCTGACCATTTCACATTGTTGAGAACACATTTTAAAGAACTAGAACCACAAATTATATAATACAGAACGACCCACCACGGTGGCGTAGTTAGCTAATGATCTAGTTTAGTGTTGAGCTAGACTGCCGAGGACGGGAAGATTGAAGTTCTAATTTCAGTTGGGTGAACTGGGGTGTTTTCCCTTAATGGTTTTCCACCCTCCCTTCATGCAAATGTGGGTTCACTTCATCTAAAGTCAACTTTCCCAATTCCTAATTCATTAGCTTGGTTATTACATAAACGTATAACACGAATGGGTAGTAAGACGTGGTGCTAAACAAATGAATAAATTCAGAACGACGCACACACTCGCAAATTTAAACAAAGACTGACTTCTATACAAAAGAAATGGTGCTGGTGCAAATCCAAAAGACGGGAAGTGGATGTATGTGTTGGAATATCAAGTGATGGATTATCTGGCGTTAACTGTAATTAAATCAAATATAATCTTTTAATACTTAATATTTACTTCTTAGTTTCCTTTAATAAAGGATGAGAGTAGTGGTATTTGATAAAAAGAAAAGATGAAACCATTTTAGGATTTAATTAAAAACACTATTGTCAATAAACTTGGTAAAGTGAAAAAGTCATCATACATGAGATTTTTTTCTCTTAGAACCACATCTTACTACCTGTTCAGGTTATACGTTTATGTACTAATATCGCTTGTGAGTTAGGTATGAGGAAGGGTTGAATTTGGAGGAAGAGTTTTCAAACTTGCGTGGAGGGAGAGTGGAAAACTATTTAGGAAACCCACCATTAGTACACCCAACCGAGATTAAAACCCCAATATCCCTGTCATCTTCAGTCTAGTCTGGAAAACTATTTAGGAAACCCACCATTAGTACACCCAACCGAGATTCAAACCCCAATATCCCTGTCATCTTCAGTCTAGTCTATTGTGAGAGTCACACCTTAGACCATGCGGCCACCGAAGCAGGTATATGATGATTACTTTGAAACAAATACAAGACAGTAAATACCATCAAAAATCATACCATAGATGGTTCTGGTTAGGTTGCTTAAAAACAATGGTAGCGACATTACACATGTAATTATATATACCAAATACAAATGGTTAAACATTTGATAACGTTTTATATAAATTGATTCTACTCAAGCTATTTTAATTTTTTTTATAACATAAATACAGTGATCATGTATATTAAGATAATATAATCTTGTTTTATTTACAGGAACACAAATATTTCGATGATAGATTTCACAGTTCTAATGTTAAACGAGATGCATGAGATTAACTCTATGTACAAAGTTTATTAATTGACATTTATGCCACATTTTTTTTCATAACATGAAGCTACATCTTGTTCGTTTAATTCGAAGGAAAGAGATTACATTACATGGTTTCTCTATTTGTGGAGATTGTTTTTAATGTCCATATTCACGTACAATTCAATATATTTACCATGAGAGTTAATAAACAGTTTTACCCCGATTGATTATACCATAGCTTTATATTATAGGTTATGCCATATTAGAACTGCTTAAGGTAAACTTGTTGCCTTTAAGGATAAAGGGATTGTACATAATTTTCAATAGTAAAATATACACCCACCACAAACAAATTATAAAAAATAAAAATAGCGTATGCACATTAAATGTAGTGTGAGTGAAAAATTGTGTACCTATTTTTGTTCTAAAGCTAAATATATAATTTGACAATATTAAAAAATAAATCCATTGAAACAATACATTACTGACATCCTCGGTGGGTTTAATGGAGTGACTTGTTAACATATTTTAATCAAAAGAGCTACATATTTTATGTATATCATTAGCAACAAGTCCAAATGTTTATTTGGTTTATGCCATTAGCAAACTGAACCAGACACGTTAATGTTCGCAAGAGCTCAGTCATAGATCTGTTAAATCAATTATCTACTAGCCATTAATGAAATGTGAAATAATAAAGCAGGAAGTGAATAAACGACATGTGATTGTATGAGTACAGAATCTCATAACATTTCATTTACATGTAGTCTACCTCAGTAAATTCGTCGGTCCCATGTCGATTGCGGCATGTAAAAGAAGAACTCTGGAAGTTTGGTGAAAACGACCTTTTCCGGCGAAATTGATAATCCCTTTTAATCTCCCTCAGAGAAATTCTCATAAAATAATAAAATTTACATGTAACTAAATTTTAATTGTACGTCACCCTACCTTAAGGAAAATACTAGGGCAAGAATGGAGAGCCAGTGGCCTTGGGTTGTTTGGTGCGGTCTTTTTTTCCCCTCTTATTGTGTCAATTATGTTTTTCATCGTTCATAAACTATACATTCTTTAACTAAAATTGTATGCCTACAATATAATAAAATATAATGTTTGACTAACCGTTGATATTTTTAGTTTGTGGGACTATTTTTGAATGATTTTCTATTATATTTTCTATTAACTATTACATGATGATATGTATTGTCCAAACAACCTTGCAGTTGGATTTGAAAATAAACCAAGATCCGGGAACCAGCTTGATAAAAATAGAAAAAACTGTTTATAAAATAATTAATAATTTAATCATGAGTTTATTTTTTTAAGTTTTCCTGTTTTAATAAATAGATGGAAAAAAAGGAAATTTCTCGTTGAATAAAAAGTAAACAAAAGTAGACTAAAAAAATAATTCGCTCCTTTATGGATTCCTTAAAATACATTGAATTATAATTACGTTTCTTTATAATTTTGACAAAATGTACAATACATGAAGTATACGGCCTTATGAGGGCCCCAGGAAGTGTAAAGCTACGTCTACACTAGGACGGTCCGCACCGTATTTCTAGCAAGTGGCTATATGTTGCGCACCGTACCGCGCCGAATGTGAAGGAAGGCTCGAAATTATGCGCACGCACGGCACTCCCACAAATAGTTTTTTTTCATGTCTTCCACAAGTTAAAGTGAAGTTATTGTAATACAAAATAATCTGTCTACGGATATATAACATACTTCCACCATGAAACCTAGTTAATTGGCAACTCTTTATCAAATAATCTTGATTGAAGCAACTCATATTATGGTGGGAAAGGTTGTTTGAAAGTTTTAAGGAAACTATACAATTCTCTATTTTTTTTATTCACCCGTTCAATTACTGCCATTATTGTTATTTACATTTTACTAATACCACAAGTATACCGTCATCCATCTCTTTAAACGATCCAACGTGCCCCATTTTACGGTAGTTATTATGACGACACAGTTCGGGAACTACCGAACATTTACGGAAACACCCGACGTCCACGATATTCGGGAGCAAGTGGCTACACTACGCGAAAGTACGGATGCTCGCTCGACGATTCGTCTGCGCCTGTGCGGTGCGGACTGGCTTAATGTAGGTTTAGCTTAATGGGGGGTGGGGGGTGGGGGGTTCTATGGTATAACGAATCAAATATATATAAATTTACATACATTTCAGTTAATAAGTATCTTCCATAAATGAATTTACAGAATGGATGATTTTTTATAATAAAATTATATTATAATCCCATAAAATATATAATTTATCTATTGCCCAATATTTTATCCCCCATCTGTAATACGCTAACTTTAAATTACAATGATAGAAGGATGAATTAGGTAGACTTTAGAGGAAATTTACCCACACTCATTTAGATATATAGTTTGAAACTACCTGGCAAATAAAAACACCTACGTTCACCCTTCTGGGTTTCAAACCCCAATCTTCCCATCGCTGACAAATTAGTCTATATGATCTTGAGATTAGTTCGTTTTTCCACCGAGGTGGTTTTATTCTTATAATATGAAAAACTACATTATTATTAACTAAGCCTATTATTATTTATTATTATTAATGTACTGTATAATAATTTTTACTATAAAGTATTATTAATAATTTATGGCTATTACTATACAATGTTATTTATCCAAAACAAAATGCATACAGATTTTCCCCAAACAGCTTAGCAGTAAATATGAAACTTCCTTCCCTTCATTATGTCAACAACTCTTTTCTGTTCCTCTTTAAAGCCAAGTGAAGTAAAATTATGAAATGAGAAGCCTCCATTTCATTTTCATTCTCCCGGCGGAGTAAAACCAGAAGTTTATATTTTGAGAAATCTTTTAAATGAATACTCTTGAGACTAATGAGGTAATTAGGAGCTGTGAGGAACGAAGGGAGAGGGAAGTTTAGAGAGAGGAAAGTTTGTCAGTGGATAAAGAGGGGTGGAGCGTGGAGAGGAATCCTTAGCAAGATCCTGGAGAGATTCTCTCCCCCCCCTCCTCCTAAACCCCTTCCAAGGAAGCCCCTTGTAAAGCTTACCCGTAGACATAAGGAATTCCAATGGGCTTACCAGTATTCTTGGGTGAATAAAAAAAGTGTTTGGTATTCAGTGAAATATTCTCATCTCGCAAAGTTAATCTACGTTTTTTAGATAAGGAATATAATCTCTAAGTATATTGTTTTAGAGAACAGAACATTACCGGTATTTTAATCTTTTATAAAAAGTGTATTCTTTAATTTAAAAAAAGTGGTGGGGGGGATATTTGGTTTTAATAAATTGCTCAGTTTTGGAACAAAAAATATTTCACGGTGAACAAAGAGATTATTTTAATATTTTTTAAAAAAATATAAAAATAACTATAATATTATATGATGGCAGGTTCACCTATCCTGCATTTCAATTTTAGTACTAATTTTGGCGTGTGTACATCGAGTGTTACCACCAGTATAGATTTTACTTAGATTTACAATGATGTGGTAAGTATGAATATCCCATAACTTAGAGGAAATGTACCCACACGCACGTGGAGGGAGAAAAAAAACCACTCAGTAAAATCATGCTCGTTTCAGTCATAATATCTACACTAAGGTAGGGATATAGAGAACGAGAGAAAATCAGTGTTTTAGCAGAAATACCTT
>CABFOW010004009.1:0-13205 GCA_902141385.1 Timema californicum | reverse complement strand
CTTACGCTAATGTGTAATGGTAGGGTGATTGTGAGATGAAATGGAGGACCTACAGTTTAACGTGGAATCCGAACCACGGTGGAGGCCTGGCATTCCCCACATTCACAAGATGTCTTGTCAGAGGTGAATACTGTAAATTAATTAAATTATAGTAGCATTAATTAATTGAAACTTTCAGACCCCTCCTCCTCTCTCTAACTTGTTTTAACTTTAGAGCATAAATTTAAACATAATATCCTACAAAAGAGAGTTTGGGATTATACAATTAATATTTTCAGGAGTATGTAACCAATTAATTTTTTTTTCTAAAATCGGTATGGTAACACTGCAGGTTTTTTCTGTATATTCATTGAGAATCATTTCAATATTTGTTTAGTTCGAGGTTCCGTATAGCTTGAGGTTCTTTATATTTCGAGACAGGAATATGACTTGTGTACGTTCTCTTACATGGGATGAACGATGTGTGGCTTGGCAGAAAACATAAATTAGAATTCTATTTTTAAAATGCGCAAGAATACAATTAATAGTTATTTAAAATTCCAATATCACGTACATGTGTTTATATTTAAATATATATATTTTATATTTTGTAATTTGAAAAATTATATCAAATACATTTTACGCATAAATATCTATCTTTTTTTTAGCTATTCTGTAACGTTACTTTTCTCTAGTTCGAGAGGGAATAGTTACTGTTCAACTAGATCTATAGAGATTCAACTTTATTACGTTACCATGGGAACAGATAGGAATAGGAGCCTGTTACGAAAGGCTATACTCCTGTTCACCCGTATTTCTTGAAAATGCAACCTGTATTACAGCTCTGACAGAAATATTGACTACTTATTAATTCTCACGGCGTTTGCCATGAATACCGCTCTCTCTGAATAAAAGAAATAGAATTTAACATATTTTCTCACTTCTCATTCAAGTAATGTCTTTATCCTTACTCATGTCATAGTCCTAGAAAACAAAAGTATTTATTTTATTTGTATTCTAAAATAGCATTAGCATTACTACTTGCCATACGATTAAAATGTCATAATTAAAATAACAGTTGAAGGAGAATTTTCAAATACAAATTACATTTTACTGGAAATAGAAAAAAATGTTTTAAGAAAGAAAATACATTTTTCAGATGTTGAATGTCTGCCTCTCAGCTTAAAAGTAATTGTTACTAATAATCTAATTATACCTGTAAATAGGCCAGCTAATGAGCACTATTCTGCATAATTATTACTGACAAAAATATATAATTTATATCAACGTAAACAAGAGTGGATAAACTTATGTTTCAATATTTAATATGGAAATTTATATCTACACATTGCCACCCTATACATAAAATTTATTGTATAATATACCCTTATTTTTCCTTACATCTACTTATTTGTAGCCTTTATCATCAAAGTTACATATTATAAATAAAATACGGTACATATGTATGTATGTATTTTTTATATTATGTATATTAATAGCATATTATTTTTAAAATACAAGTCACAATAGTAATATTGTAAGCTGTATAACATACACAGTTGTACCTAAAACGTTAGCAAAATGTGTGTTATAAATAAAATGCAGTTTATTTACTTTACAACTTATAATTATTTAGTTAACAATATCTAACCCTTATAGTTGGATACGGACATTAAACGTCAAGATTATCTGGTCTGAATCAATATTGACTCGAATATCAAGGTTTGATTCCCGGTAGGAAACACTTAACTTGATTTTAAAGATAGTTTCCCCATCTTAACACAAATGTAGCTATATCTGATCCAAACTATTATCTTATTCATTACCACCCCATCATTTTAGTGAAACTAGGGTACACAATGGCGCAAATAAAAAGCTATTTTATAATAGCTCTCTTACATGTTACTTAGATATACTTAACTGCTTAAATTTGTGTATTGACTTGCCTTCACATTACCTTAATATAATCAATACTTGGGTAGATAGTTTGGGGAGAGGTAGGAGGCTGGAGGGGATAGGAGAGGAAATATTTTGGGTCAGGTCCCAAAGATGGGCTCCAAAGCCACAGTGGTCCCACATATGCGTCTGGGAGGAGAAGGGAAGAAGGGTTGAACTTTTCATTTTCCAGTAAGAATTGTTGTAATTTTAATAGTGGTTGCATATCTTCTGGTCCACACATTTCTAATAAAGTCTTCATTTGTAAATTTAGACTTATAAAATAGGTTGATATTAGTTCTGAAACGAGGTAAATCAAATTCTATTAATTCTTTTCAAATTTTATTTCATTAATGTGCTAGCCAAAAGTTGAGGCCTTTAACGGGCTAGCACTGAAAATACAGAAAAGAAAATTGTTGCAAATTAAAACTGATAAACATATTATGTTTGTATACAGGTGATTACAGTAAAACAAATTAATAGCTCAAACATAACAATGGGGAAAGCAAAATAAATAAATTAGTATTCAGTAATTATAATTATTTTTAGGAACAGTTCACAATAAACAAAACAGATAGTATTTAATGATACTGGTGTTGCTTAAATAAACCTCTAATAGTGATACCTCTATTTATGATAAAATAGGAATATATTTAATGGACTTACTTTGGTAAAAAAAATAATACAAGTATGACAAAAAACATATACGTAAATAAACAAGAACCTTCAAAACAAACTAACATAAGCTGATACAAGATATAAATACTTTAAGACTGATTGAAGGAATTACTATATTATTATTTTCCCTAATTGTTCTATATAAAATCAACTTTAACATTCTTAATGAGGCTTAATTCTTCACCTCATAAGTTTAAGGTCAAAGCCCCTCAGTGTCTATAATAATTTTTAATAGCAATCTTATTTTTAACATCAAGGTGGAAGATTTTTCCCCCTTAATGACTATGATTTTCTGAATTAATGTGTATGTAATCCCTTAGGTAAGTTGTCAAAAATTATTATGTGGCTATTAGTTTTACTTTAGTTTATCCTGGCTGACTCAACATTAATATTTGGATATTCGTAACATTTAAAGTTATATTCATTGACTTGACTGCAGTTTTTTTTAAAAGTATTGATTTGCTAAGTTTGAACACAAACATAATAATGAACCACACTAACTAAAATTAGGTGAAATGAGGTAAACCCTAAATTTTATAGGAAGTCCACTTTCAACCACCAAAAAACATTGATTCAAAGACACTACAATTTGGCATTATAAAATTATGTTTAGTTTGATTTATTAATTAATAATTTTATATAAAAGTTATAAAAACTTCCAATAATACTCTATTGTGGATTATTGTTTAGTTACTCATTAGATGACCAATTAAACGCACTAAAATATAAATATAATTTTAATACATGTTTACGCCATTGTGGCAACAGTTCTTAAATAACCAGCTACCTATAAAAAACAATTTGTATTATTATGCAACTTATTTTGTCTATATTGGTAGTTCCAAACCTTTTTATTAAATAACCTGCCTTCTTTATCATATACCTCTTTAAGTTGACTTTTGATAACACATGTTAAAAGTCTAAAAGATTTTTGCTCGAAATTGAGTATAAAATATTGTTGGCAACCATACTGAAAAACTCTGATGGAGTAATCATTTGGACCTGTGTCAACAATGGTAGGGTCAGTTCGAAGACAAATGAATCAAAATCAGTGACATTTTAAAACAAAGATAACTATCCGGCAAACTGGCAGTGCCACTTTCGACTTTGATGGAACATCTCTTAACTAAATAAACAAGTGAATGTCTACCACAAATTATCCCGTAAACTGACCAATAAGAGGGGGACGGTGCGGTGGGAACTTTGAGCTTCAACTGCAAGTCTATTATTCCTGGTTTTTATCAGGGAGGCTACGGTTCAATCTCTAGCCTCCACCATACAGATTTGATTTTAGCAAAATTATTCTCTTCTCGTAAATTTTGGCTTTATTACCCCAATGCTCTTACCACTGAGCTATAAAGGAGTATTCTTAGTACTCACGCACTATTTAAGAAATAATCTGTGATTGACGTGCGTAAATAGTTAATGATCTTAGTTGATCGCTAATATGCAGATCACTATACGATAACTCAAATAAACCCTCCCAAGTAGAAGGTAGCTGCGTTATCTGGTAGCTCGTAAATCTTAATTGGACACTCATTTGTAGATGAAGATTTCCGCACGTCCATCACAGACTGTCTTAAAATATGAGTGGAGAATGACCCTGAGCACGAGATGATTCATTGGATAGCTCAGTGGTAATATAATTGGCGTACAAAGCCAATGATCCCGGTTTCAATTTCCTTGTCCTCGTGTAATTTTTCTATTTACAGAGTATGATATTTAGATGGGGATATAATCGTAACTAACGATTACAAGTATAGTAATTTGGCCATTTTATCCATTACAATTATTTTATCTTCTCCCTCGAAGCAAATATAATTTTAAAAAATAAGTTATTTTCTTGTAAAATAAAAAATTGAGAGAATTCCCGTTTACATACATTTCTGGAAGTAACAAAAGAAGGTATGACACTTTTTTTTATTTGAATTTTCAATTACACAATATCGCTGAAATATTTAAAATTTAATTTCATAATTCTACCAGATAAGTGGACATCTAATCTATGACAGCGAGAATGTTGAAACCTACTATTAACTTACCACTCCAAACAAACTTTAATAAAGATTTTTAGTTCTTTTAATTAGTAGAGAACTGTTAATAAAACAGTTTTATTTTAATTATGTTAGTTAAACTAAGAAATTTCCCACCTCTGGACATAAAATATTCACCGTTTTAAGGGGAAAAACTTTAAGTAGTTCCAAAATAAAATACTTCTGCTATATCAAGAATCAAACTAGTGACTTTAGCCAGCTATAAAGTCGCGATATCAACTGAGCCTAATTGGATGTGCCCAGAGATAGAATGACAAATCTTTTAGGTGCGGCTGTAGGAAACGCTAGAAAAGGTAAGTGTTTTTGTAGTTTTTGTAGCAAAACATGTTTTGTTTAGCTAAAATAAATAAAATATTTCTCCAATAAAAACATAAGACTTTAATTCTATTCATAGGGTGATATCAGTAGTTGTTGAATATCTGCATTGGGAATAGCGGCATTAGATGACAAAAGGATACCCTTGACAGATATGCAAGAACTGTTTAGGTTACCGTGTAACACTCACCTTATCCCACGTCCCCTACATGCCCAACTCAATCATAATGAGACAGGAAGGTTTGGTAACCTATGATTTATATTAAAATGCTTGATTATTGCTAGAAACTTCAGTTTGAACTTCAGCCGGGTGAATTAGAAATTGGTCTCCCACATTATGATTCCCCCCTTCCCCTTTTATATCGTTGCAGGTAATTGGAGCATAGCTTTCTTTACAAATGTATCTTCCCTATCTTAACCAGGTAATAAGGCGTATAGGTAATCTAAATAAAAAATTACCATATATTTAAGTGGTATGGGTTTCAATGGTATCTTAAGAGAAAATTAACCCATACTCTTCTTGGAATGGATGTTAAGAACCACGAATAAATCTCCCAGTAATAGTTGAGGCTGGACAACCATCTGTCCTGTCCATAGTAAGTTTGACACTTTATACCACGTGACAATCATGGTGGATCACACATTCAAGTAATATTACTATTATTTTGCTTGTTTATCTGTTCACACCCACTTCAGTGGCTGAACGATATATGGTGTCACTCTCGTGTCAGACTGGCCTGCTGATGATGGGGAGGTTGGGGTTCAAATTCCGGTTGGGTATGTTGAAGGTGTTTTTTTCCCCCTTTCAAATGGTTTAAAACCTTTCTCCCACTCAAGTGCGAGTAGATTATCTCTAAAATGCTTCCTTCTTTATCCCTTACTCCGTTAGATCAATTATCATCATCTGTATGTGTATAGTCTAAAAAGCTGGTAAGATGCGGTGGTAATAAAAATTGTTTACGTTAACTTAATGAAAGAGCTTATATCAGCACATGGTTTACAAACTAAATTCTAGAAAAACTATAACACCTAATCTTCTAGCCATCAATTTATAACCTTGAAAAGAGAAACATCAATTTCATTAATTATAAATTTATTGATAATAGTGGTAGTCCAGTTTTGGAATCTTGACTATACTTTGACCTACCTTGACTGTACCTTGACTAGTTGACTATACACAGGTTCTAACGACTGAAATAAGGAGTCGGACCGCTAATTATGTATTTAATAAAATCTCTATGGATTATTATATGATTTGCATTTTTATTTTTTATAGAAAAAACAATATATATCCCTTACTCTTGCTCCATTCTTCTAAATATAAAATAGTCGACGAGGCAGTTGATCAAAATCACTTTGAGTAACACCTTCTACACATAGTGTTACAAGTCTTCAGCAACACACGTCAATAACTCGGCGGACAAATGTGTCTCGGCTTTCCACCACCGCTGTGCAAACAAGCCAAAGAGAGATACGAGTGAAGAGATAGGTCAACAAGGAAGGAAGGGGAAGGCGATTTGTTTCTCCACACCCCTCCGCTCCCCATCCTCTAGAGAGACATCCTCACATTTATCAGCCTCTTCCTAGACCTAGTATATTCAACTTGTTTAATAGGTTTATGACAATTTACACTTAGCCATACCTTGTGATAAGGTTCTCAACACCCAGTAAGGCACTCGTGGGTCAGATATAAATGGGATTACAGTACATTTCCCACGTGATGTTTGTAGTAAACAATATATGTACAGGTGACCTGGCGGTCTAGGGGTAAGGTGTCAGACTTCTGTGCTGGTGGCCGGGGTTCAATCCTCGGTCGCGTCAAAGATTTATCTGATTACCAAACCCTTCCTTCACCTCTGACAAGACATCTTGTGAATGTGGGGAATGCCAAGCCTCCACCGTGGTTCGTGGTTAAACTGTAGGTCCTCCATTTCATCTCACAATCATCCTACCATTACACATTAGCGTAAGTGCGTATAACCTGAACGGGTAGTAAGACGCGGTGCTAATAATAATAATAATAATAATACTAATAATATATTTACAAAGTGGGCGAAAACATATACAAGGTACAGTTTCAACAAGTTCTGCATATCATGGCAATGTTCCATTCCAAGCCATTTTGAGTTAACTATTTTAAATAAACAATAGTACAGGTACGTAGGTACAGTTTAATATTGCTCTAGGAAGACTACGCGGTATGCCACAGCCACCATAAGAGTACCCGCTTATCTCGCCATCATCCAGATTAAGTTGAGAGTGTGAGGAATACAAGGAAATATCAGTATTTATAGCAATACTTGGGTGTGACTAGAATAAATAAATTATTACTTCAGTGCAAATATAAGCGTTAATGTTTCTTCACACGATACCAAAAATTCTTTAATATTTGTAATGAGTATAGCGGCATTAGATGATATACTTTTGAAATGAAGATAACATTTTATTAGAATACAGAGCACTCTATTCAAGAAATGTTATACACCCACGATAAGAAAGTTTTTAAAATTTATTTAGCACCACGTCTTACTACCCGTTCGGGTTATACGCTTAAGTACTAACTACGCTAATGGATTAGGAATTGGGAAGGCTGAATTTAGAGGAAGTGAACCCACACTCGCGTGGAGGTAAATTGGAAAACCATTTAGGAGAAACCCCTCCAGTTCACCTGAGTGAGATACGAATCTTGATCTCCCCGTGCTCGGCAGTCTAGCTCAACACGACCAGCGCGTTAGCTAACTACGCCACCGAGGCGAGTGCAAAGAAAATTAAACTACGTGTTTCTATTGGAGCGACATTTGATTTCTTTGGACCAAAAAACGTTTTTACACAAAAACTGACAAAACACTGACCTTTACTCACTCCCACCTTAAGTATACGAAGTGACATTAGTGTTGTGCAGTAGATTGTTGACAGATTAATCAGAGTAAGCTTAAACCCTAACTATGACATGTTAAACAGTAGAACTATCACTGTACAATGTACAGGTATCAACTGAAATACTGTTATAAGCAATATATAATATATAAACTATTTATTAATTGGTGATAGGTCAAATGAGGATGGAGTGGGTGAGAGAAATTCATGGTTGTGGTTTTATCAAGTGATGCTTACACTGGAAACTCACCACACGTATGGTAGCTACATTCAATTGATTTCACCCAATCAGTACCAAATATGAATGATCTTCAAAGTTTACGTTTATATTTAATTCCTGTTGCCTGAAGCTACATGTTGTGACCTGTTTTTGTTGGAGCAGAAGGCACACACACAAGTACACATCCAATAAAATGGTTCTATTTTAGCCTGCTTCTGTAACCGCAAGGTCTAACGCGTCATATTGCAGTAGACTAGACTGCCAACGATGGGACAATCAAGGTTTGAATCTCTGTCAGGTACACAGAGCCTCCCCCCCCCCAAAAAAAGTTTTTCCATTCTCCCTCCACGCAAATATGGATACTGTTCCTCTAAATATTACCTTAAAAAAAAAGTTTTTCCATTCTCCCTCCACGCAAATATGGATACTGTTCCTCTAAATATTACCTTCCCAATCCCCATAGCCATTAGCGTAATTAGTACACAATCGTATAACCTGGACGGGTATTAAGATG
This sequence comes from Timema californicum, assembly GCA_902141385.1. Taxonomy (NCBI): domain Eukaryota; kingdom Metazoa; phylum Arthropoda; class Insecta; order Phasmatodea; family Timematidae; genus Timema; species Timema californicum. Next base: position 4,633 of record CABFOW010004009.1, on the reverse strand, counting down.
CTGTTCTAAAAATAATTATTCAAGCTACATTTTGTGTATGCGACTATACGTTTTCATTTTAGAGTAATGTTGTCCAGCCTTTCTCGACTCACGATTCAGTTTGCATATTCCAGAAAACAGCGGAATGCAAGCAAAATAAAAATTGAATTCTAATTAATGTAAATAAACAACAACACTAAGTTATTTATAATTTACCAATACCAATTTTTTTTTAACCTTTTTCCGTCATGAAAATTTGGTTTAGAGCTTTTTATATTATTTGTTTGAAAGCTGTTTTAGATTAGTGGACCAAAACATAACAAATTGTGGGATGTAGGTTTGAATACATTTTTATTTTAGATAATATTAACAATGGAGGATTCAAGAATTGTTTTATATGATTATAATCTTATAATATATTTTGTAGTTTTCTATGAGAATGGTAAAACCTTTACTACCTTATAAATTAGCTAAAAATAAGTTAGATAATGCTTGTGTTTTTCTTGCTAATGAGCTAAAGAGGTCAGTAAAAGTTCGTCCCTTAGAAGAAAGCTCTTAAAAAACCTCGTTGGTTAGAAACCGTTTATGTTTTTAGAACAGTCTTTTCCGTTAAATGAAGATACTAGCTGAAAAAAAATTCCCTAGATTTTGTGTCCAGTGTAATTTTAATTAATTAGATTCAAATATCAATATTAGAAAAAAATACATTAATTTCTAATATCTGATATTAGAAGATTAAATAATTACTATACCCAACTAAGTCTATCGGGCTAAGTTTCACGAGTTAGATTTTTGGCATGGCCAAAATATTTATCATTGGTGAAATGTGGTTCTACCCTTTAATAGTGATAAATATGGCTAGGACTTTTATGCCCTTAAAATTGCTAGGTAATGCTTTATAAAATATACATTTATGACCAAAAAAATGCCCTTTAAAACGAAAAAAAGCTTGCATTATTTGTTTTTAATTAATTTAAAAATTAATTAATAAAATAATAGGTATATGATACAAAACAAAAATAATCTAACACATAGAATTTAGTGGTTTGACTGTTTCTGTGTCAACAGAAATTCTTTAATTTACTTTCTTTACCTATAAAACAAAACAAAGAATAACAAAAAAAAAGCATTAATTATTTTTATGGTTTCTGTGCCAAACTGAAAGTTTTTAAACAAAAAGATATGCAATATAAAAGAAAACAGGGGAGGTATAGAAGTATTACCTTCGCCATGGTGGCACCACCATTTGCTATGATGCGTTTACTGACGTTCTAAACTTAGCACTCACCCTTTTTTTTATCATGATTCTGTCTTTAAAGGAAAATCATATAAAAAATGTCCCTCTGTATTGAAAATACCCAAATATGCAAAATAATAACTCAAAAATAATAAAAAAAAGCCTAAAAATTAGGTCTACTGAAAACGCTGAAAATATACCATATCGCATAAAATCATGGAAATATGCTAAAATATGCCCTGACAAAACTAATTAAATCAGCTTAGATGCTTATAAAACACATTTGTATGCACTTGAATAACATTCTAGGTTTGACAAAAATAAAGTCCTAGTGGTGAATTCACGGCTGGGGGCTGGATGTTTTGTGTGTTCTAGATTAAATTAGTTTTTAAGTCGTGTGTTGATATAATCAGTCAGTTCAGAAAGTGGCCGTTAAATTGTGATGAAATTTATTTCATCAGCTTTCAGCTTGGCTAATGGATAAATCCTCGAACAATTGTAGATATATATACCGCTGTGGTGTACTTTTGATGTTGCTTAAGCCAATTCAGAATTAGAAGGTTTAGTTTATACATATGGTGTTGCTTGAGCCTATTCTGGAAATTAGAAAGTTTAGTTTATACGTATGATGTTGCTTAAACCTATTCAGGAGTTCGAAAGTTTAGTTGATGCTTTTGATTTATAAAGTGCATCTAATTTGGTTGAAATCATTCCCTGAAATTATATCTAGGAGGGTTTCACCATTTTTTAACTTTAGCTTAACTTACACATTTTTTTTTGTCAATCAAATATTTCCCCCCCTGTTTTCGATCAACTTTATGTACCTACAAAATTTCCCTTATGTAAAACATTTTGTGAAACTTTCTAACCAAGGTCATATTTATAGTAAAACTTTAAAGTAAATTTGTGTATTAGAAAGTTCCATTTTCAGGATGACTAATGAGTTGTAGGGAGTTAAAATGGATTTTTCTTGAGGTCACCGTACCTGACGACCGACTTTAAATTTAACTTTAATTTAGGTTTAATGGGTCTTGGTTCCCAAATTAGATAAAATAAAGTGGCACCCATTGCGTCAGGTTCCCCCCTTACGTTTCGTGTACTTCAGCTTGGTCCTTTCACTACACCTCGTTAGTTATCACAAACTCCAACCCCCCCCACCCCCCAACTCTCCTGTAGCCGGCCGGGCATTCGTACCAATATTTCGAGAGAAATATCGTTACAAAATACCTCAATTTAATGGGGGAAAAACTATACCCGACACTAACCTAGTATTTAAAATAAATTTATTAGTAGTTCCTTTAGATTTCTAGTTTCAGTTTTAACATTATTAAGTATTTTGGACCAATTAAAAATAAATAGATACAAATCATTGTATTATAAACCCCAACATTAAATCCATTATAACAATTTAAATTTGTCCAAGATATGTGATATTCAAGTCTTCATTTATATTCATCACGTAATTAAATTTCAATAATTTATTCTACCATCGCGCTAATTTAAAATAGTTTTAGTATGTACACACTTCATAAAACGCAAGGTATATTTCAACTAATTCAAATGAATTCGTTTTGGTATAGTCAACTTTATTTCAAAAAATCTTTTATAAGAGTTGGATTAAATCGAACACTCCCTACTACCTCCCGAGGGTAAAGAAAATTATGTAATTGATCTTTGAAACTGCACCGATGGAATACGCGGGGAAAGGTGTCAATCTGGTGTGTGGTTTTATCGACGAAAGGGTGTATGATTCTATAATTCAGGCTAGCTGTACGGACGTGGATTTTCCTAAATGGTTTCCTCGCTACTTTCCCACGCCAATGCGGGTTAGTTAAATATTAGTTACTCTACCTTACACCCTACCCCTCCTCAATTACAAAGAAAACCATATGATGGATTTATTTTAGCACCACGTATTACTATCCATTTGGGTTATACGCCTATGTATTCATCACTCAAATGTGTTAGGGGATTGGGTAATTTAAATTGATAGGAAGTGCACTCACATTTGCGTGGAGGGAGAGTAGAAAACCATGTAGAGAAAACCATTCTCAGTACACCCGACCGGGATCGATCCCCAATCTCCTAGACACCGGAAGTCCAGTATATTGAGAGAGTAACGCCTTAAGCTATGTGACCTCTGAGGCGGGTATAGAGGATTTTAGAAGCTGCACGTGGATACGTGTTCAAAGGCGGCAGTAACCAGTAACGGGAAGGCTGTCACTTGATTCATATCATTCCCACCTTCCTCATCCCTACCCGGATGGGTGGTAAGATGCGGTGCACGGGAGAAACGTGGAAGACTCCCACCCGACGTAGCCAAGTGAAGTAACGTGTCATGCACTAGTTAGTCAGGTGCGATCTCCCTCCCTGCACCCCTCTCCGTGGGTGCCAGTTGCTTGTGACGGCACCAGAAGTTTGTCTCCGAGTTCCTTCCCCCCCCCTCTTCCTCTTCCTCAGCACTGTCTTGACTTAATGTTGCTCCATAGTATTTCAGACAGGGGGAGATTAGTGTGGTTTAGAACCTCGAGGGTGAGGAAACACGCTGTGGTCCACCGTATTCTCAGCCTTGCCATCCCGACAAAAAAACAAGACAAGTCTTTGACATTAAGGTGAGTATGTAGGGGATGTTTACCAGTTTATTTTACAAATTTTATGTTAAAACTTTTTTTTTTTTTGCCAAAATAAATAAAATATTACAAACGTAGAGTTTAATTTTCTTGACATAATATCAATAGTTGTTGAATATATGTCCTGAACATAGCGACATTAGGTGACAAACTTTTCTAATGTAGAGTAAGAGTCTTCATTAAATTCTTGACAGATATTCAACATAACTGTTGATATAATCATGTGGAGAAAATTAATCTATATTGTTCTATTAAAGCATTCCCTTATTTATTTATTTTGACAAAAAAGAAATTTGCTTTTAAAAAAACACTTGCATTATCTTTTCCTAGAATTATGATTTCAGATTTAAATATTTTTGAGATTTTAATTTTCGGTCACATTCATGGGGTTAAAGCTTATAATTGACATAAAACTAATAAATGAAATAATAAAAGTGACAAGCGTATAATCCGAACGGGTAGTAATACGTGGTGCTAAATAATAATAATAATAATAAAAGTGACAAGTTATAATTCCGACAATTATTGTCAAAATAGGTCTCTTCAAACTTGATTCTAAACAGCAAACAGCCTCAATGTCCGCTGGAATTGGAACTGTCCGTTATAATATGAGCAAAAATCCCTGCCAAAAGTACAGTTTCACACGAGTGATTCCTTGTCGCGCGTGTCTCCTACCGTCACGTCAGGCCTACCGCGCGTTTGTTCAAGATACATTGGTCCAAGGGGTACCCGTCATTTGGCCTAAAGTCATTTGGCCTAAAGTGTAGGCTAAATGCCTTTAGGCCAA
>CABFOW010004008.1:0-63422 GCA_902141385.1 Timema californicum | reverse complement strand
TTCCGAACAAAGACGTCCTTATACTACTACCCTTGCTTGGATATCAGCAGATTTGAATTCAATTATTCTTATTTTGGTATAATGTTGGAGTGAACAGCGCAGGTGTAAAACTTATACTCCTTGTATAAAATATTAATGGCACAACAATTTTTTTTTACCCTCTAAGATAAAACCCTAAATAATTCACTTAGCAATATTCTTTTCTGAGACATCTGAATACAATTAAAATTTAATTCTCCTACCCAACATAGCTAAAAATCTGTTATTAAAATTTTTATTTCTTCATTTAAATGCATGTTTGCATACATATTTAGTTCTATTTGCATGTAAAAAAATAGAAATATTCTAATTATATAATTACAAAATTATGTCTTATGTTTTTTATTTACAAGCCATTTTATTTAACATTTTTAATAATATAAAAGCTTTTAATGTTTTAGAGTCAATATAATTTAAAAAATGCTTGTTTATATTAGCATACACAACTGCACTAAACAATTTTTTGTAACTGTACAGTTGGATTTATTTGTAATGAAAAGGTTTTGTCTAGTAAATACATTTTTCATAATTTATTACTTCCAGAATCTTTTTTGACTTGAGCTAGACTAATTTTCATTTCGAAAAATAATATAATACCAAAGTAAGTTTCATCCAACGTACTCCTTACATATATCTAGATTGTAAATATAAAATAAATAATGCTTTAGATATTGATAATTATGAAACAACGTTTTAAATAAATAAATTATCTAGCTTATTTATTTTATTTTAATCAATTTTTTTATGCGAACGTGGCTTAATCACCTTTCCAGGTAGAATGTAAAATATAGCCATATTCAAATAAAACTCAAGATTTTATAGTCTATCGGTTTTTGGAATGCCCATCATCACTCAAATGTCAATAAGATATTATGGAATAAATATTAAACTATCTTTATCATATTTTTTAAAAATAACTATTTAAATTTTTCTGAAAAGGACGTAGATCTTTATAATTTAAATAAGTTACAGTTATCTTAATATATTTTCATATAAGGTGGCAGATAAATATTGACACTTGGTTTTTAAGTCTCCAGTTCACTAATACTCATTCACCTTAAAATAAGTTATAATAGATGATAACCTGATAAACTTATATTATGTTACAGCCAAGGCTCGAAACCAGCTACTTCGAGAATGGCCTGGACTCCTCGTATACCGTATAGTAAAATATAACTGGAATGAAGAAAAATAATTGCTCTGGCCAATTTCCTACGGCCGCATCTAGATCTAACCGGCCAAAGCCCTGACCTTCTGGTGAATTATTATATATATTTCATGCTTTGGCTGATGTCGATGGACAGAGCTATAAGTCACAAGCCATTTCATGAACTGGTTATACTTCATGTTTTATCCGTGACATATACATACAATTACAAACATGATACGACATGTTTAACAAGGCCAAATATAATAATAATAATAATAATAATAATATAATGGCGCTGTATCAATCCTCAACGAGCAAGGCGATTTTGACCCTGCTTCGCTTTTGTTTTCCCTTTAATACAGATGTGAAATTCCTAAAATCATTACAAATTTTTAATTCTCCAATTTCCCTACCTAAATCCCGCTATATAATAAGGTTTTGGTTGGAAAATAGGAATTTCAGAGGTATATTCCTTAAATAAGTGTATGATTATGTATTTTATCTGAAACGGCGTAGGTGATGAAACCACGAACATACTAAATTGTGTGGATCTAAAATATAACACATTTTATTCTTTATTGACAGTTTTCCAATTGACGTGTGCCAACTAACAATTCTTGGTTAAAGATCTATCCTCATAGTTATGTTTATTTTGGGAACTCTTATCTGAATTTTCTTCTAACTCATCTCCTCCCCCTGCGCTTATTTCACCTGATGTATTGGTCGGGTTTGTTATATTATCTTTACGAGTTGCTTTGTCAATATCTTTTTGGTTTATTTTCTCTTCACGACTTCCACTGACTTTGGTTTCGGCAGTTGAATATTCTTTGCTGTCATTATTTTCTCCTCCACCACCTGAAGATTCACTCACTATGTCTTCTTCCTCTCTCCGAAGACTTTGTTCCTTATCTTGGCGGAATTGTTCCTCCTTACTCTTCACCACCTCCTCGTTAATTTCAATCCAGCGTTTTAAGTTGGCTTCACACTGATCCAACAGGGGCTTTGTGGTCGGAATAAGACGATACAGTAGGCTGTAGCACGGGACGCAGATTCCTGTTAAGAATCCAACCTGGGAAAAATGTAACACTATGATTAAGCTTTTTACTTGGCCAAGAAACACAACTAAAATGAAAAACATCATTTATAAAGGTATCACCCTTAACTCTCTACTAATACGAAGACTCCAATGTGATAAGCTTGAGCTCAAAGATACACATCTTGATCTCTTTTATCTTTTCTTTATGTTTTCTTATTATTTTGCTTAAGATAGTTTTAAAACTTATTCTACAGTATACTTTTATAGTTCGTCTGCGTTTTATTACCGATCAGGGCTTTAAGCATAATTTATACTAAGTAATCGAGTACGGACAGTGAAAAGTGAATTTCCAGGAAGTGTAAGCAGAGTTTTGTTGAGAGATACTTGCAAACAATTTATGGAAAACCACACTAGTTTTCCCAGCCCGGATCTAAGCCGTGGCTTCCTATACCCAGAAAACCAAATTAGAAGATACTTTAAGTCTTTGTCAGCGTGCCCATTAGTGTGGGTATATTCTGAAACTTAATTTTAGATTGTATAATATATATGATTTCGCTTTTTATTTAGACCTAAGGTTGTGTATATAATATATATGTGATTTCTGTTTGATTTAAGGTTGTATTTATAATATTTACAATAATCGTTTAGATTCATAAGACATAGTGTGATGAGCTTAAACTAATGATGTTGCCTTATTCTTTACACATTTGTAGTGAAACGTGATAGTATTGGAGTTTGTAGCTGTATAGCAATCAGGGGTAGCCAATCTGAAGCTCTTTGAACATCTAACTTCGGCTTTTTAACTTTTAAGGAAAAGGTGACATCACTTTTAATCAAATCCCTTGAAGTGGATACTTAACAATACAACCGCCCTAGGCCCTAATCCCAGCTTGAGCTGAGGTGTGACTCTTAGGATACTTTTTATAAATAATATCGAAAATGGATTTTCTCTCATAAAAGGTTGCCAACCCTCTGTCTAGATGAGCCCAAACTTTGATCAGACAACCTTCACCAAAGGTCCAAACACTTTAGAACTTGTACACCATAGCTTAAAAAAAAAACCTGCGAGTAAACGTTTACTTACACCTATTGAAGCTTTTGATTGCACTCAAAGCTTAGTTTTCGACAAGTTTTTAACGTTGTAAGCCCGTACAGCAAATTTAATTGCTGTTGAAAACAGAACATTAAAAATAAACCTCTTGGAACACAAAAGTTCATGGCCACCAGAACGTAAGCTCGCCATTCAACCCTATCCTAAGACCCTTCCATCCAATCCCTAACCTGAAACATAATCGTTTTAAAATCAATTTTTAAATTATAGTTTCATCGACGTCTTGGCCACCTAGGCATATTATTTCTTCAGATTTCTCTATTAAAATTTTGTGTACATGTCTGTGAGTACCCACACGCACCACATGATCACCTACCTAAGTCTGCGTGTCTTATTAATAGGGATAGAATTTTTATGACCTAAACATTGCTATAAAATGCCCTATTAAAATGCATTTATGACAAAAAAGCTCTTTAAAACTAAAGAAATTACAAAAAATATTTCCCCCCCCCCCTTTTACTAAAACAAGTCCAATAAGAAAGGAAAAAAACCTTAAAATGTAATCTAACGTTCCGTTTCTGTGCCAAACTGAAAGTTTTTATTTTGTCATCAAAAAATATTCCATATAAAATAAAACAAGAAAAAGACATACAAATTCAACTTACATTTTTTGACAGTTTAATTTGACATGGCAAACTTAAGAGTTTTATTTCAACAGTGCAGGATTGGAATGCACAACAAAATCCATGTGCAGATTTTGAAAAGAAAATTATTTTATATTATCTGCTAACAAAGCTTTAAAAATAGAGAAGCTCCTTTCCACTTCTACTGACACCACAGGAGCATACTTGGAATAAACTACGTCGCTTTGTTCATAGTCTCCTAAAATTTAACAAAGAGAAATGTTTTTCCCTGATAGCACATCTGAAATTAAGCACAGCTTTCATATATTTTTTTAACTTGTTCAATTTTATTTTGCACAGATTTTTCCACTTTTCTAGTCACAATATCTAGGTAATTCACAACTTTCTTTATCAAATCTATTTGATACACTAATAGAACTGCTGACTTCTTCAATGAAGTAATGGCACTAGGCAGAAATCCAAAATTCGACTCTAGGTAGGAAAACCTACCTGCAATTTCAGGACCAGAAAGAAGTTCCTGTACAACTTTAATTAAGGTCGCTTCATTGCTGTCAAACGAATAAATTATCTTTTTCACAACTTGGAAGTTCTCACATTTATAGTTGCATGCTTCAATATAAGCCCCCCATCTGGCAGCATCAGTCACGAAGAGCAGGACATTGTCGTATTAGATGCCATCGGGACATATTAAGTTCAAGGACCTATCATTGAGTTTGCTTATTGTAGAAAAATTTATTTTTTCTAAATGTTCACAATTGATGAGAAAATGTTCATCAAGGCCATCTTATTCCATCGTACCTTCCTTCCACTAAGTTAGCTACATATCGTTCTAGAAAGTTAGTTGTCCCATCCATAGACACCCATATTTTCTTTTATGATACTTTTCCTAGCATCTTCTTCATGGTATTTTCATAGCAATGACTGACATAATTTTTTCTTAGTGTGGAGGAGTCCGGTAAAATCTTACCAGTGTGCTTTTCTAAAAAAACACGCAATTTTGGTTATTAACTTTGATCAAGGTAATATCGACACAAATGAAGGCTTCACACTATTCGTAAAATGCAGACTGTTTTGAAGACTCGCTGGCTTGGCCAAGGAGCATTTTATGTAGTTTTCCATCATCCTGGAATCGCGGAAAATCTTGTTTGTGTTTTTTCCTCTTGACATGCTGCTACACAGTAAATCTCTTTTCCACTGCAACTCTCACGTCACAGAGCTTACAATATTGTATTTGTCTATCGGAAGATAATACTTTTTCGCCATATTCAGAAAAGAAAAGGCACTTTCTTTCATTTAGGCATTTTGGATGTTGAAATTCACATTAACACGTGCAGCTTTCGAAAAATGTAGAGAGACAATAAGCCCTCGTTATCTGAAAAACTGGCTTAGTGTAAGGACTGGCCAAGCTTAGTATACATTATCATCCCATTCTGACACTAAAATGTAAGGTGGTGCGAGCTCTCATTTGTAGGCGAGGGGTCTGAGTGAGAGACTCAAGAAAACATACTCAATCACATACACTACTGTTGGTTTATTTCCCAAAGCAATATGCTCTCATACATTGCCGTCGAATTCATGACACCTTCTGTCATGTCGAATGCTTCGTTCACCCAGCCCTAGTTAACATATCACTTGAGATCCTAACTTCCCTAGGCAGCAGTGCTATCACAATTCTTTAACCATTGTCTTAACAATTGCCTAACCAATGGCTAACCAATGTCCTAATCATGGTAACACTCATGACACGTGAGGCACGCCACGTGTGGATGTAAAGGAAATACCTCACATTTCAGATGCCTGACCCTATAATTATTATCTGACCAGAATAGTTGAACTTAAAATAAATATTAAACATATTGAGAATAAATCACTAAGTTGAGAGCCTCACACTAAGACTAGTTCAGACGAGTTTATTTACAGCCACACTATGCTAGAGGGGAGGGTGAAGAAGATCCATCCTATCGCCAGCTTGAAGGGAGAGACAGAGGAGGGGTGGAAGTAGTCTAACCATCGTTTTGGCACCACAATTTGCTATGACGTGTGCAGAGATGTTCTAGACATGGGAACATGACTCAAAAATAAGAAAAAATGACTTATGACCGAAAAATCTTAAAAATGCGTAAAAACACGGAAATATAAAAAAATGTCTTAACAAAGCTACTTAAATCAGTGAAGTTTCTTATGAAACACATTTGTATATATTTGAACAACATTCTAGGTTTGACAAAAAAAGTTGCAAAATCATCACAATCCTAGCCCTACTTATTATTATTAATATATTTAGAGATGCACACAAGCCATAAAGGTATTTATTATGTACCTTTTTACATTTCCCTGCTTGTTCTTAGGCCAAAATATGTTTCTAAGCTATCTATTTTAAAAAAACTCAATTTATTATCTTTGTACAAAGTGAGAGACCACGATTCGCATCCACAAAGAAAATCGCAAGTGGTTTTTTGGGAAAATAAAAGCAGTAAGAAATTGAGTAAATGGAATAGCAACATTAAGAGGACAAGGTAGAATGAGATTAATTCTGTCCCACCTGCGATGCAGCTTGCTGATCAGGCTGTCTTCGGTCCATCATAGAGTTTGGGATTCTTCCTGAATCTCTTTCAGCGTCTCCCTATGTAAACATAATGATTTCACGTTATGAATAATTTCCACTCTTGGTGCTAGACTAATTTCTCTAACTCCACACATTAACTTAACCGTAACATCATTGCGGCTTTGACCAAACCAACACCAAACATATCATGTTTAATAAAGAAGACTCCCAAAGTATGTGAGGCTTATTTAAACTAATATTTATGGCCAAACTTACACCAAAAGCTTCCCTTCATTGCTTCTAAAATTCTTTCGAACAAATTTATTTCAGTAGGGCCTAATAATTAAAATAAATTTTATGAGTGAAGTCGAATGACATTTTCACAATAAGAAAAACATTTTATAGAAACATCTCACAATTAGATCAATTTAATTATGTTTAACTATTGCCTTTAATACTCTAAGAAATAATCTACACTTATGTTGAAAACGTCCAGGATATCCCACGATGAGTTACACTTTTACGTAGGAAGTCTTTTGCGCGTACAGTATTAAAACATCGCCAGACCATTCAGTTTATATATTATAATAAGATGAAAATTGATCGATTGACTCGACAATTGTTTTTATCTCTAAAATATTTTATTTTTATCCAAAGTATTCAATGTATTCACTTTTCAATATAGTATTTTGCTAAATAAGTTAAATCATACATTCTAGTTATTATGATGAATATTAATCCACTATTGATAAACAACAGGAAACTGGATGTGGCTAAAGCTCTAAATATTGGACATCAGACTTTATCTTACCTCTGCTTTCCTGGCGATGAAGGAATTCATTTATGAGGTGGGGACATCATTAAGGCGAGTTCCATTAACCCCAGATGGAAGGATGATACATGAGAAAGATGATAGTGGAAAGCAGAGGGTACCTACAGTTTATCATGGGTTCCAAACTACGGTGGAGGCCTGACATTCCCCACATTCAAAAAGCGTGAAAACACACATTTTGCCTGAGATGAAGGATTCGGTAATCAAATAAATCTGTGCCAGACCCGGGATTTGAATCCCGGACTCCTAGCACAGAAGTCTGACACCTTACCCCTAGACCTCCAGGTCCCCCCCCCACCCCCTAACAGGAAATTAATTGGATAAAAGCCTATTTGTTATCTATCACGTGCTATACATGTTGAGTTAAGTCTAGTTTAACAAGGATAATTAGCGAAAATTATTTTAATTTCTGAATCAACTTATTCTCCTTAACATAATCATATAATCTAATTTTAATTTAAAGCCCTCCACTTTCCCCATTTTCACTAATTATACGGTCATCTCATTTAAATATTTAAATGCTGCTTTTACAAATAAGAATATTAAAATATCCGCCCTTGTCTAAACCGTTATAATTTCCTGTAAAAGTTGCTCCTTCTTTTATATATCCCTTTCTGCTGTTGCTACTCCCCCCAATCATGGGCTGCCGTGTCAGGATTGCTTAGTGAGATGGGTAGGCAGCAGCAAATAATTGCGGGGCTATTTTGGTATTGTTTGTTGAACTAGAATAAATACCATACGAGTGCATACATTTGATGTAGGTATTATAACTAATTGAAAGAGTTTAGAAAAATATCCTCGTTTTATTAATGTCCCTACTCAGCAGTTGCGTGCCCTGACCTATCTTCGGTGTTTTAATTCTAATTGGGGTTGAACACCCAACCGCCCGAAGGTGCATGGTTGTTTTCTAACTCAAACTTCTAAGATGGGTCGGGGTGTCCTCCGTACTAAACAGGGACTCAAACTGTAGGATATTATTCCCACAGGTTGCTGTGACTAGGTAGCTGAGTATGAAGAGCACTTCAAAGTATCCCTCTAACAACTTGCTTCCTTCGGCGGCCCTCCTCTCTTATAAAGGTATAAGAACTCACTGTTATATATGAAAAAAAAAGAATAGGTGTTTCCCTGAGTTAATAGTTTTGCCAATTCTCTGTGTTACGATAATCGGTAAAACAATCGGTTTTTAAAAACATGACCTGGTGCGAATACGTGACTTCTGAGTCAGGACCTAGACCTAGGCTTATGTCATCCTTGCACGCTCTAGATTTACTAAGGTTGCAAGCTTTGACACTTAATTATTTTTATCTCTATCTTCCTTCTATTCTCATTATTGATTTATACAGATTGCTCAGACTAGTTTCCTTATTCTCTTATCGAAAGGTTCCCAACTCAACTATCCCAGCATATTATTAGGTCTGTCATACCATCTGTATTTTTAATTTCCATTCACAATATTTCTACCCCTGCCCAATCTTTCCAAAACATTTATTTCTAATAGACTTGTTACGTTCTTAATATAGTTAACGTTTACGTTTAAATGAATATTCCAAATCGATTCAACGTACAGTATAACCTGTCTGATAGGCATCAGTTATGTCATTTCCTTGATTTCTCTATACATTCTTAGTAAGTTTCTGATAAAATAGTGCCCTCGCCTTAAGCCCTCCTCAAACGATTAATCTTGTTTACCTCCTTCATATTTTTTCCAACCAGACAAATAACATTTTACTTTTGACTACTCTTATAGACTTTTGACAAAACTTGTACTCTTAGCTTTCAGCGTAAATTTTAATTCAATTTCCAGTCATCAAATTATGTTTCTTGTTTATGCCTATACCCTCCTGTTGCACTATTATGCTATTATGTTCCAAAATAATGTATGTGCACTGCGAAACCATGTAGATAAACTATTATATTTGAAGCTATATCGTCTATGAATACGATTTAGCATGAGTTCTAATTACGCTTTTCTGTAGTACGCCTGTCTTGATCACAATATTATTCAAAACATTACCTCAGTAATCTAATATTTCCATCCTGATTTAGAAATAATGTTCATCTCAATTCATTACTGCCATATCTATAACTGCACTGTTTAACATCTGAAGCAATTTATTTGCCAGTGTTATGCTAAAGAACAGAAAATCCAACATAATAGACTCCATCTAAATGTACACATACAGCGCCCCGCTTAGCTCTTTAACCTGTAATATTAATTTAGTAATTTACCGTGTTTAACATGAGTGATATTTTAATAAACCATACTGGTACCCTGGGCTCGAGTGGTAGCCCTCAAACACAAGTACTGATATGCTGGTGTCCTAGCCCGCGTAACCTCCAAAACGGGCAGAGTGACCCTCTAGACTCGATGGTTAATAGTCAGCCTCGATACCTGGGCACACCACTCTTTATTCTGCCGCTTGGCCTGGTTTCCCTCTTTGGAATGCTCACACTGTTTATGTGGTCAGCGCCTCTATTATCTTTGTTTGATGGCAAAGCATAACACCTAGCACTACTAGCTTTGTCCTTCACAATCCAAAACACACAATATTATATAAACTCGCCTCATAATTTAGGCCGTGGGGTCACAAATGTATATTTTATTATATAAACAGATTTTTGGCTTAATGTTTACCTTCTCATGTTTGAGACCAGATCACTGTGTATTATTAATAATTATTCCAGTGCTATCCATAGCCAAGGTGGCATTAATAACAAGAAGAGACTGCTGTGTGTCCCCCTGTATAAAGGATTGAGAAAGAGATAGTCAAATTGTTTTACTTGGAATGTGGCACTATATGGAGTGGAGACGTGGACAATAAGGAAGGAGGAGGAGGAGGAGAGAAGATTGGAACTGTTTAAGGTTGATTCACACTGATAGGACTGTGCTGGGACTGTGTCGTGCTGCCAACAATCTCGAACAGGTCATTCCCATAAGAGTTACCTTGTAAGACCGTTTTTGATTCCCACTCATAGGACTGTGCTCAGGCCGTGCTGTGACTGTGTCGTCTTGGATCGTTTCAAAAGTGATTTCCCAAGGTCACAGTTCAGCACGGTACGAACACAGTCCTATCAGTGTGAATCAAACTTTAAGGTGTGAGCTTGGAGAAGGTTGAGAAATATAAGCATGGTAGAATGATTAAGGAATAAGCAAGTGCTGGAGAGAGTTGGGAGAAAGAGAAGGATATTATAGATTGTCAAAAACAGACAGAGAAACTGGATTGGCTGTGAAGGAGAAGTAAACTGGCGGATTCTATGGAAGAAATGGTGGATAGAGAAAGGGGAAGGGGACATAGAAAGTATCAGATAACGGATAACCTCAAGGTTGGAAGAAGTTGCAGACGAGTGAAAAGTATTGCTGAGGACAGAACCACGTGGAACGCCATGATGCGATGACCTGCCGCTAGGCAGAGAAATAATAATAATAAGTGTTAAAATAAATCTAACATCTCGATTACATAGGCCAAAGTTGATCAACATAGTGTACATAAACCAGATTCCCGGAAGGAGTTACACATCTTAAGTATAGACATAAAGTACACGCAATGACTTGTCAAATGATTTGTCGATTGAAACGGTGAAGAAGGTGACATTTTTTCGATTGAGACTGTGGGAATGATGACGTTTTTCACGATAGGATGTGTCGTTTTGTTCATATTCTTTTGCTGGTATACGTTAAAATAAACATTATGGTAGCTTAACGCAATTAAAATGAGAGTATCTTTCACCTAAAGAGATGAAAGAAAGCTATTTACACATTTTGAATGAAGACCCATAGTTTAAATCCTCTATGTCTTAATAATTGGGGAGGAGATGATAAAGTGGTGAGTTGTATGGTTTTAGGATAGAGAGAATTGGTTAAATTCATCGAAGTAGTAATCTTAAGAATGAAAAGAAGCTTTACCTAGTTTTTTAAACAAAATTAATGTTAGTATAAAGTAGAAGATTTATTTTAATTTCACCTAAACCAAAAGTAGAGTGGTTATTTTTATATTTATATTTACTAGCATGTCTATTTTTATGATAAAACTATGATATAGTGAATGTGATTTCAAATGATAAATTTTGCATAGTTACCTTCTTATTTAATATCATTTTTTAAAATAGACCATCAGGAATGGTAAGTTTTTTTAACGCCAGTAATAACTTAATGAATTTTAATGGACTTTGCATTTCACCAAGGTTATTCGATGGCCTCACCTGTTCGTAGAATTCTTCAAATATCACGCGCACAGTCTTCATCAGAAGATCCCATGGCTTAGCACTCGCAGACAGATCACTGCCTGTCATTGTTAATGCTTTCAATAACAGTCTGTACAAAAATACAAATATTTACTTTTATGTGTTTATCAAGTTATATTCATTACTACATTATTAATTATGTTTGTTTGCAAAATTTAAATTTTATTACAGAAACCATAAATAAACCTATGCTCGCAGCCAAATCTTTCAACTGAATATTTAAAAACATAAATTTAAAGAGTATTAGACTCAACCAAAATGAAAGACAACACTGCATTCTTAGTAGCATCAATATTGAAATTATTATAAGGATAGAAAAAAGGATATGCATTCTAAAAGTTACTTTGCACAAATATTATTAGTAGGATTTTGGTAGAAAGAAACTTTTTTTTTAGTTAAACAATAAAAATATTTTACTATATTATTAGCCATACCTGCCTTACTTCTACCTACATGCATACATACATACATACGCATGTGAATACACTCAGTTTACACTGGAAGGTAGCTGTCTTAACTTGACAGAATACACTATGGACCTATCTTATAAGATATACCATAATGAAATAATTCAAGGTAAGCTTGCTACCTGACAGAGTAAGCTAAGGGTACTTAAGATTAAGTTTATCCTGATTTTGGCCAAAGGCCCGATCTAAAAGGCCTTAACTATTTCATAACAGAGCCCTATTTTATATTTAGTATTTTTTAGGATGAAACACCGTCCATAACGGGCTTCATACCAAAATCAGGGCATACATAAATAAATACATACATACCTACACAGATACGTGCATCCGTACATAATACATACATACACATAAACCCATATACATACATATATTTAAATATACTATGAAGTTACGCGACCGCGATGGGCGCCAATTAAGATGATACGGATTTATAATGAGATATTGCCCTGTGATTGAGCAGTATCTATAACGATATAGGTTTTTGCGATGATGAAGACATGAGAATGCCTTACTGCGCACTCGCTCGCGGTTATGTGATCTGAGTATATTTGAAACTTATAATTATGAAATTTAAAACATTTTTGATGTTGCGCTTGTTTTATTTAACTGACTACACTGTCGGTACTGAATATATGATAGTAAATGATCTGGTTAACGGATTTTTTTTTACAATATTATATGTTCCGTGTACTCTGTAATGTTATAATTTCTGTAGATATGTGTTACTGCTATGGATTCACCGTTCGGCTGTTGCCCGACTCTGAATATCCACCTTGACAGAAATTCCAAGCTAGGTCATCAGAGAAAGGGTTGATTTTCTGTTTGAGTACCGAGTCACTGTTGTGACTCTTAACCTCATGAATGAAATTTAATACCTGATAAAATGAAACCGATGAAATTACGCTGTAAGAGAAATACAGGAGTATTAGAATATATTACACTTTGAGGTGAAAATTGGTGATCATGAATGTTAGCGATGGGTCTCGGGTATAGGAAGGATTTTATTTTCTTGGGATGTACTATGGATTCATACGCACAAGCGGCCTACCTATGACCTACCCCTTGCCTCTTGGACCCCTTGACACCAGTGTTAAAACTAACTAATAGAAAGACTCCTGGCAACAGGTGTTGTGAGGGCTTGCTTTCTATTGGGTAAAGGGAGCAAGTGAGTCACAATATTTTGTTAAATACTACGGAGTTGATCTTTTAAAGAAAATGGTTTAATGGTGCAATAGATTGACATTATTTCTGAAAAGCGCGTGACTCCCCATGGATGAATTATTAAAAGGATATTTTATATATAGTTTATCAAAGAAAAATACACTTCATCCATGACTTTTTTAATATATGAAAGGAGTCCAAAAGAGTATAATTACAATATACATACATATACATATCATATATGCACCAAAAATCTATTACGATTTTAATTTTTTTATAACTTTAAATATCAATAACATTGTAATTTGAGGAGAACGTTTTTAGTACTGAAACATCTCAAAAAATTGCCTGTATAAAGTCTGTATCGATTTATGTGAGAATTAACTAGTGTGTGGTTAGCATGCCTCAAAAACCACCCTAAAAGTCCTTATGAATATATGTCCTACGGTCAATAGTTCCCAAGATAGGGCTCTTCAAGAATCTGTTTGAATTGTTAATAGCCCTACTTGATAAACGGTTGTTGAACCTCCTGTATGATACCAATCATTCCTTATAGACAGGTTTTCAACTACTCAAACAGAGGTGTATCAAGTAGGGCTACTTACCATAAAGACATTTTGCATTGTTTTGAGGTCTACTATTCACACCTTGTTGCTTCCCATATACACCCTGTATAGTTGTGTATATTTAAAAAACACTTTAGTGTGCTTATCAAGTTTTGTTGAAGTCAATATTTTATCAGTTTGAATGTTAAAAGAAACACACAGTTCAGCATAGCACCCGATCTTACATGTCTGTTTCATATTTACATTTTTGTATCCCGGCATCTCATCCTAACCATTTGGGGCTTATGCATATTCACTAATTACGTTATTGTGCTAGGGGATATGATGGTTGACTTTATAAGAAGTGTATCTACGTTTACTTAGAGGAAGCGTAGAAAACCAATGAGGTAGCCAACTCTTTGTACAACCGAATGGGATATGAAACCTGATATATCTATCTATTATCAGAAATCCAGTACATTGCAAGAATAATACCTTAGACCATTCGACCACCGAAGAAAGGTTACCACCTTTTGCTTCGAATGGAAATTCATAAGACGCTAAAAATATATAGGGGAAGTTGGGCAATTATGAGCATCTTAAGAAAATCTGTTATTTCTTAAGAAACAGTAAGGCTATCCAAAAGTAATATTATTTTATTCAATTCATCATTCGTTTAGGTCTACAAAATACAATAAATATGAATGATATTTTGCCAACTTTAGTCCAGAAAAAAAATAAAAAAATAATCTGAAAGTGCTCATATTAAAAGCATGGGAGGAAAATATGAGCACGCCCAGGGGGTAAGATGAGCATCGTGTTATAATTTTATATAGGCCTACACATACAACGCTACTTTAAATATCAGACAGAACTCAATACGCCCTATACACACATGGAAATAGTGGTAAAGATATAACAAATAATAATTACTCTCTTAGTATCCTACAAGCACAAACCAATACCTACTGATATTCAATCTTTGTCTTGATTGGCGTATTTTGCTAGTCTGAACAAAAGTCGCAAATGTAACGCTTCTGTCGTTTACCAACACCACTGCACTCGACGTGAGCCCATTTTTTGCATGTTTGTCACTGTACCCAATCACCACCTATTGTGGAAAAAAGATCCCCACAGAAAATACACTCTGAATCTTCTACATCTCTTGACTTCTTAGCAGATGATGAATTTGAAGACTTTTTTGCTCTTTTTTTTGATAGTGATAACACATGTTTCTTGGCATTCTAGACGCTATTTTTGTGAGGAATATCCGTGAGTATAACAGAATGAGCCACTCTTCTGGTAGAAGGCTTCCTTGTACCTTTGTCTGGAATTGGAATCAGGTCTCGGAATTTTGGAGAGCATTGTGAAGTTGATCCTACCTGTGTAGATGTTCCTGATGGGGGTGAAGATTATCCTTTCTGTGCAGGTGTTCCTGATTTTGGTGAAAATGATCCTGTTTCTGTAGATGACCCTGGTTTTGGTGGTGAGACAAGGTGGCTGTCCATTTCATTGGAATCTTCCAGGGATGGTGACGCTAAAAAAATTCCAAAGGAGATATCTGTGTGAAGAGTTGTGTTATTGTTACATTCTGGATTAGCCGTGAGCTCTTCGGCAATGAAACCCTCTTCTGAAAATGCATGTGGATTGAAGGGATGTATGCCCGTCTTCTTGAAACCTGACTGCGCATTCCGAATCGTAGCACCTTTTCCGTAAGCAATGGCAAATAGTTCAGGAATTTCTTTTTCCGTCACAATTCTACCAGGATGCTGAGACAGCCAAGTAGAGACGGCTTGGTCGTAAAAGCTATTAATGCTCTTGAAAACGGCTACATCAAGGAGCTGGAGCCTATGCGTGCAGTGCGAATGAAGGGAGAGAAGTCTTACATTATTCTCCCGTGCCTTCAGTATCACCGACAAATTTCTGGTGTGTTAGGTGTGACCATCTACGATTAATAATGTTGGTGCAGAACGATATTTCGGGCATACCTTTTGTAATAAATGGTTAAACCATACAGCAAATGATTCTTCTGAAATCCAGCCAGAAGGTGACGCAAATCCAATACTAGCTGGTGGCGCTTTGTCTAGAAGGTCTGGTCTCATTCGCACCCTTGGGAAGATGAATAATGGTGGTATGTACTGTCAACTCGCACTTACACAGCATAAAACTGTAACAAGTTTACCTTTCTCTCCACTTGTGATGACTCCAACTGCTTTTCTACCTTTCTGAGCCAATACTTTACCAGGTTTGTGGACCGCAGTGTAGCCGCTCTCATCTGCGTTGAAAATTTGATCAGGGGCACCCCTGCTCATATAAACAACTGGGGCCTTGCCGCCTTTTCAGCCATCTTGTTCGTTGTGGTGAGATGTTAACTTTAATTTTTTTTCAAGGGATGCAACGAGTAGGTTTTATGTTACATTTGAGCTTAAATAACGACCAAACCAAAGATAAATATAGTTCCTGTTGCTTATACAAACTATGGGAAACATTTTAGTAACTTAATTTTAAACGTACCTTTTCATAAACTGATAATTACAGGACGCTGTGATTCTTTTATTATCGCCATGCACCTCCGTCTATGTTGCTATGATGCAGTTGAACGTTCTTCAGTAAGGTGGCAGCACATACTTGCCAAGGGGAGAGTTTCAGGCGGGTATGCTCATATATAACACCTGCTCATATTAGCCTGACCTCCCCTATATATATATATATATATATATATATATATATATATAACATCGCATATTATGCCAATGACTCAACATTTGATCCAACAAAATTAATTCATAATTATTCTGTTTAAATGAAACAAAACATTCACACTGAAAGTACCAAAGGGAATGGGAAATATACTTTTGTTCCTCAATCATCATCACATGACCAAGACAAGATATGCATGATATTGTATACACTTTTGCTAAGTTTAACATCTCACTTTTCACGTGGGAAAATCTTGGAATCATAATTAATATTTATTTGACTATCCTACGTAAGGGTTTCTTACCTGTGCTCTTGGTTACTCCAAGAAAACTGATCTTCTGTTACAAGCTCGTTGAGAGTAGTTTTGTTTAGAAAGAACATGGCAAGATCTGTGGCAAGTATACAATGCTTTATATTGTCTAGGACCTGCCTGTATTCTGAACTAGTTAGCTTGCTGAAGATGTTGTGTCCTTTCTGAAATATACAGAGTTAACGTTTACAAATCTCAAAAGTCTGGCAGCCGAGGCCGAGAACACAAAAGTCAATTAATATAATGTTTTTTATTGTTGATATTGATAAACGGTTATGTAAAGGATCAGGAAATGACGGTTACCACAAAAGCACTCTTGTGGAACTCTCAGAATTATTTATCAAAGTACCGTCAGCGGCTATTACTATTTTGGCATTTAGATAAAAGATTTTGACAATTTCTCTACTTTTTACATTGAAAATTCAATAAAAACTCTTCTAAGCACTATAATTTAAAAAAATATGGTCTTTTAGGCCCTTAATTACTTTAAATACAACATCAGGAACCTGAAAGTTCATTTCCACACTTAAAAAAGTACGACACATATTACTATTTTACCCGCTTCAGTGAATGCGTGGTCTAACACGCTATTCTCGCAGTATATTAAACTGCCGGTGACGGGGATATCTAGGTTTGAATCTACTATACTGTACTGTGTACTGAGGGTGACTATTACAAAATGGTTTATCACTTTCCCTTAACACAAATGGGGGTAAACTTCCTATAAATATAACCTCCCTAATCCCTAAAAACCATTAGTTTAATTAGTACAAAAGCGTATAACCCAAATGAAAAGTATGACGTGGTGCTTAAACATATATACTCATATAATAAATCCCTAAATTGAGCTAGTTCTATCCAGCCAAATTTATTATATCCTATCTCTTTCAGGTTCATTCTAATGGTATCCTTCCATTTGCCTTTAGGTCTTTACGATGGTCTCTTCCCATTGAGCTTGCCTCTAAATACTCTGACATAGTTAGAGATTCTCTTATTACCACTGCATGTCCTGCCCATCGTAATCTACAGTAGCCCCATGGCTTCTTTGGTGCTGACTGACAGCTCTCAACTGACTTTTGACAGTCAACATTTAGGTATATACCTAAATTTTGATTGTCAGAAGTGACATCTGCTAAACACATATTTTTGCAGATCATATGGTTCGGCGTAGGGATACACAATTTGGTTTGGTTACTTTTCAAAGCCGTCATAAGTCAGCTGTGAGCTGTCAGTCAGCACCAAAGAAGCAATGGGGCTTCTGTATGAGACCATAACCCTGACAATGTCATACGATGAGTACAGACTATGCAACTAATCATTATGTAATCTCCACGACCCACTATACTAGTAGCCTCATCCCTTTTTTTAGAACAAATATCTTCCTATGCACCTTGTTTTTGAACAGCCTAAATTTGTTTTCGCCATGTAAGATAAGAGCATACGTTTCACACCCATAAATAACAACCAGTAAAATTGTTGTTTTATATTCTGAGTGTTACATTATTTGTCAGCAGGTGATAGGTAAACAACTTACTGATCAAGTGATAGCGTGCATTTCCCGACTGTCTTCGTTTAATAATTTCCAATCCAATATCGTAATTGCTTGTTAAAATTGCTCCTAAATATTTAAACCCATTAACAATGTAAAATGATATTTTGCTCGAAGTAACTTTAAATTATCCTCCCCAATATGTGTACTTTGTGTAATCATACACTTAGTCTTTTCAGCGTTCACTTATAAACTTATCTCCTTACTAGCCTCTAATAAAATATCTACATTTCTTGCAACACCTTCCTTACTATTGCCCATCAAAGCAGTAGCCCTATATTTGTTGCAAAATGACTCTTATTTTTTTTATTACGACAACTTGGTAACGATTTCGATTTGTAACAGACTAATTATGAAAATATTCAAATGAGAATCTTAAAGTGTTATGATTATTTAATCTGGCATCTTAGAAACTATTATGTATATTTAATTTTTCTACCTAATGCACTACGATGATAATTCACTCTGGGGTAATATGACTTATTTTATAATCCCTTTAATTATTATAGTGTAATCCATTAAAGTAAGACATACCTTATAGGGAAAGCTTAATGTACCTATAAATGTTCAATTGGTCAGTATAGTCATTGTTCAGTTGGTTACCCGCTTCAGCATACTATGTTTTTGATTATATATATATCTAATGACGACTAACTATAAACATACACTTGTTTACATGAGTATGTGTAATCATCACACTGTGTACTTGATTAAGTATTGTAGTTAGTAAAATGTGTAAATGTTGCAGTAAATCTATATTTCGTTTACTCTAAAAGTTAAAGTTATTAACTTGACTCAACCCTACTAAACTGACAATCATAATATGCAATAAATCAATACTTGCAATATATCAGTTCAAATGTTTTTCTGCTTCAGTTTGATAGCCACACACGAGTACATCTATTTTCATTTGATGAATGATGACAATAAGGTTTTTATTTGTCTGCAGACATTTCGTAAACATTAAAATGTGTGGATCAAACTGCTATAGTATGAAAATAAATCAGTTATGTGGGCCACCTTTTGCATACTCTTGCATTACTATAATAATTTAACAAATGAGTAGGTTAGATGTCGTGATACATTTATGGACATAAACCAGCAGCAATTTATCTCTGGTGATTAGTTTACACTCTAGTTGTTTATTTATTGCAATATGATAGCTGTTTAACTGTGTACCTGTTGCAGGATGGTGACAGTTTGGTTGAAGTGGTGATGCTCCATGGTGGACGTACTATAAATAGCTGCTAGAGGAGATTCGGTCTCTAGCATGAATTTATTGTTTTTCCCTCTGTGGTCAAGGTCATGGCATAATGATCCAACATACATTGCCAGAGCCTGCAGATTAACATAGACCATCATTTATATTAGTTTACTACTCAAGTTTATGTATTCGTAATAATCTAGTAGTTATTACCTTGAATCAGAAAAATTGTGAAACACATTTTATATTATTGTACAAACACGAAAGTTAGGCCTATATAGAAATTGCTATTAAGATCAGTAGGGGAAATTGAATTTTTATTTATTTTTCAAAATAGTCACCTTCCAATGGCGATTTTTAAAGCCTTTGAAAGGAATACATGTGTTTTAAGCTCAAATCGCATGTTATATTGAGCAGTGGTGTAGTTAAGCATTTTGGCTTCTGGGACAAATATTAAACTGGCTGCCACCTCCGCTACATCTACCCCACCCACCCACACAAAATACAGACACAAAATAAGCTTAGCTATTTCATTAAGTTTCTTTTTATTAAATTATAATTTGCAATTATTATTGTTGTACACAACTCAAAAACCAACTTTTTCAGTCTTAATGGATGCAAAGTTTTTGACGACATTCTGAAATCAAGACTATAGGCTACTTCACTTAATATTCAAAGAATCACCTACTTTGTCTATCTTGAGACATGGTTGATGTTAGCTATGGCTTTTATTTATAACTTGCTTAAGGATCGTTCACACAATGCTATAATGACACTGACAATATAATTAGAATTTTTGAAGCTGTAGCCAATGTTTTGTACGCCTCCAATCCCAATGAGGAAATATAAGAGAGGAGCTTCTTTGGGGATCACTCTAGTTCTTCACCATTGTGTTCAGCTCGTTTGAGAAAAGCAGTTATGTTCCTGTAGTCATGGTACGAGACGTTTTAAATTTTGTTAGTAAAATTAGGCTATATTATTACATTCTACGTTGGCGCTCAGTAATATACTCAGGACTTAGAAAAAGATCCAGCTCATTTAACTAATATCCGAATAGGTAACATGAATTAGATAGGAATATATAAATACCTATTCGGCACATCTAAAACAATGGGAACATATTTATAGGCCTATACATCAGTAACATGAAAATAATTTAAAATGATTAAAACAAATAAGTTTATATTTACGTTTATTTAAAGTCGCCGATTGGTAATGAATAGTGACGTATTCTTTCAGAAGACAAAAAGCAAGCTGATCTTCAATTTATTTTTTATTAGCTTCCAACATGACCACGCTGCGACCCGACGCTACTCTGTTTCCACTAGATGCCACTATGTCGTGGCTATCTTGTTTTAAAAGGGCAATAACATCGGCAGTTGTTTGAGAGAATGATTTTCGTAAACAGTTTAGCACCAGGGGCGTCATTTAAGTTTTTTCTTAGGGGGGAGAGGTGGGGGAACGGCAAGATTTTTTAGGAAACAACTTATAGGTTATTTCGTTTGGTGTGCCCCCTTCCAATTCATCTGAAAGTCTTAAGTGAACTATTTTCCATATATTTCCTGTTTCCATACATAGTTTTTACTTCTTATCCTAGGTATACATCATGCATCTACTCGTTGTTAATATGATATAGGTGCAAAGAAATGAAAACACTTGCAATATATATAAAAATAAAGATATTTTAATTTCAATTAACTAAGAATTGTATTTTTATTTACAGTAGGTAAAAATAATGAATGCAGCAAAAGGGAGCGTCTATGTTTCATTTGAGCAAAGTCATTAATTTGCTCGTCAAGAGAGATTTTCTTAACCTCTTCCCGATCCACAACGAACATCATCAGAGGCGTATTGACCAATGGAAGTTGTCGGCCGAAGATAGTTCTTAACCCTCTTTAAACCAGAAAAAAAAAATCGTTCGTCAGAGGCAGTGGTGATCGGCAATGCGAGAAAAAATTCTTAACTGATAAATTACTCCTTAATATTGTAATGATAATGATTTGGATTAATCTAAATTATGTAAAATGTCATGGATGAAGGTAATTTTTCTTTAAAGTAATATAGGTAGAGTATCCTTTTAAGATTCATCCATGAAGAAACACGCGTTTCTCAGAATGAGGTGAAAAGGACTTCGCCCCTAAAATATATTTTTTATACCTTCTTTCTTGTTAAAATAGCTACTGCGTCAATTCCTGTTAAAGGGAACAAGTTCATAGTATTTGGCAGAACACGCCATTTCTTTATACCAATAAGAAGCTAGCCCTCACAAAACGTGTCGCCAGGACTCTGTCTATTGGTTAGTTTTTACATTGTTGACCAGGGGAGAAAATGCAAGGAATATGTAATATATAAACCATTGTACATATGTTTATAGTATTGCAATTGACGACGACGACGACGACGACGATGAGGAGGACGATCTCAGAGATCTCGCTCACAAGTCAGTCACAGTCGAACACATTATAAAATAAATCACATCTATGTCACAAGTGTGCAGTTATATAAAACATTTAATTGAAATATGTGCAAGTAATTTACTGGTGTAATATAAATAAACCGTGTGTGAAATAACAGCCATCAACATTTCTCTTTCTTTAATAATGTTAATACCGATTTAATTAGTGCTCGAACACGGGGCTATAGACAGCTGATTAAACGGTATCTTTTCCGTACAGTGATGATAGGCGCTCGATCACGGAGCTTAAGACAACCTATAAAATCATCACAGCAATATCAGGGAATTAATCCGCAGTGAATCAATCGACGCCCAAAGTGGGGCGATTGATCACATAGTTTTTATTATTGACGCCCAAAGCGAGGCGTTTTTATTCCATATTAATACAATATGCCACAGTAAGCTTCTGTAGGCTCTGTAAATATTTGATAGGAGAGGTTGAATTACTGATAAGTCGAAGAAAGTTTCTTTCCAGAGGAAGATGCTAAGGTCAATATTTAGAAAAGTCTGATTTTTATTTATTAGAGGGGTTAACACTTCACCATCCAAGAAATTAACTTCTCCTTTTTGGAGCGCACGCACGCGTTGCTTCCATAATATCCTGATTCTCCGAAAATCGGTGGTTGAACTAATCCATAACTGTATCTAGGAACTAATCCATAACTGTATCTAGTATACTAAAATATATGAACTTTGTGTTTCTTTCAGTTTGTCCCACTGAACTGAGGACTATGCTATCTGCTAGACGGGATGTCACAGTCCTTTGTCTTTTTGTCACAGCCCATTCTATTTTGCTGTTGTTGGGCAATGTTGTTGCCTTTTCCACTAATTCTTATGTTTTATCATTTCTTATCCTGACCAACTCTTCTTTGGTGCTTTTGATCAGGAACCCCACTGCCATCAAATCTAAATTCTGGGATTGAAGATGCTGGGAGAGGAAATATGTTTTGCCCAGTATGAGATCCATAGTACAGAGAAGAAATATGAAGCATTGTCGCTCAATTTGAGCTCGGATACCGACACTTTCAACTCCGTCTTTCATACCTTTATCGAGCACAACTGAAATTGCTTGGAATTAAAAAAAAATATTATTCATTGCACTAAGCCAATAAAACCATCGTGTAGGTCTAACCATTCTAAGCTCAAAATAGGTTGCGTCAGTTTATTTTGAGCTTCCAAAAATATCTCTTGTCATGGAGAGCTGTTTGATATGAAACAGTAGATCGTTTGAAGGGTAGAAACAAAGTCTGTAGCTTCTTCAACAACACCCAGCGAATGCACTAACACTAAATTTAGATGGTGAGCAGGGTAGTGAAAGTACGAAGCATGAAGTGCCTGAGCTTTCATCCTAGCTTAGACCCCACTTGCCCAACCACTCATTACCTTGGTACCATCATAACACTGTCTAACACAATATTTAATATCTAGCCCTTGTTCTTAAAGAATGGAAAAAGTGTATTTGCAATATTCTCTGCACAGCAATCTTTTAGATGATGTAAACATACTTCCCAACCCTCGCAATCAACATATCCAGTTATAATGGCCAACCGTTCCGCCTTGGAAAAATATTTGGTTTCGTCAGCCATTATTTCGTAAAAACAGGATTTTTATTTTTTCAACAATATTCCTTACAATTCGAGAAGAAAACACGGCTATCAAATTATTCTGGTACTCTAGAGCTGTAATGTCTGTATCGATGACTCATTATTTCTTTGAGTTTAGGATTGTCTTCACAGAGTGTTTCTAGCATTTACAAAAAATTCTCTTTATTCACAGAGTCCTCCGACTCGTCAGGGCCCCTGAATCCTAGGCCTTGTTGATCCAGAAAACTGACCACTTTCAAAAGTGTCTTCACATGCCCTCAATTTTCTTCGATTTCGAATGTTCGTTCACTATATAACAAAGATGATACTGACATCTGCGTTGAACTTCGGATTTTTAGCTCAGCCCAAGCAGTCATAGACATTTGGTGTCTTTCGCTTCTTTCATTTTGGTTTAAAAGGGCTAAAGCATCCTTCCGCTTCCTGGATCCTTAATTGTCGATAAACGTGTGATTCCCGAATGTTTCACCTGAGCGAATTGTAGATTTTGAAGATAAATGTCGACATGGGAAACAATACACAGCATCTTCGGCTTATGAATATTCTATCCACTAGTGAACACTATAATATCGAGCGGAAAATCTACTATTGGTCTGAGGAAAATTTATGATCGGTTGAATGGGCGATTCCAATGGTCCACTACCAAGTGGGTGAGTTGTTGCTAGAGGCTGAGACGTCTTTGTAAATGATTGACCTAAAATAAATAAAATATAGCCATACCCTATTAAAAAATGTACTTACAAACTCAAAGTCATGTTTAAGTTAGAAAATAAAAAACTAGCAAATAATTTAACCGAAGAATACCATACACATTACATGTTTAAGCTAGAAAATAAAAATTAGCAATTAATTTAACTGATGAATACCATACACGTTACTGTAAAATTTACTGTTTTTTTATATGAAATGGTAAAAAATTACTCGATAGGTTTACCTGCACTAGGATCTGAAGCAGTTGACGGTTCCGGTACCGAAGAGCTAAGGTCAGAGATGATATCTGACTGTTCTTTTTTAGCCCCTTTAAAAAAATCCGTGATATTTTCATGATTCCTCTTCATTCTGAACGAGGTTTCCAAAACTAAGTAAACATTTAATTGAAAATCACTACACAATTAAACAATGACTATTGTAACGGTAACTTGTTTCTTAAATGCACGATGCTACTAAAATCACTCTAACTTAAAATCACAAGCTGATTGAGCACTGAGAAGATTGAATGTCTATTGACTGTGATAAATCGCGTGCTGTGTGTCTAGAAAGATGGCGTCGTAGCTTGTGAGTCGTTGGCAGGAAAATGAGGTGATGTGGCCACATTATGATTGGTTGCCAGGTGACGTAATCTGCATTCCTAACGGAACAAGGTGCTGTCGGGGGATATGTCATTGCTTCAAGCAATCTCCCGAATTTTCATGTGCGTCACATAAAAGTAGAATATCTTAGTATTAAAAGTACAGTGCTTACATTTTTCTTTAGTAGTACGACTCAATCATTAAATTTTATTAAAAAATCTTAAATTCACGGGGGAGGGGGTATTTGCCCTACCCTGCCCCACTAAATGACGTCCTAGGTTAGTACTTTAATTGTTATTCACCTCGTCCTTATAATTTAAATATTACTATTAACACATTCATAATATTTACATCAATACAAATACATGGTAAAAAAATCAAATATGTAACAACCTGTTGAGCCGACTTACACATTCAAAGCTGGCGAGAAAATAATTTTAATAAATCAAAAAATACATACATTAACAATATTGTAGAAATGAAATAAAATATAATATTGACAGGTATATGAAGTACAGTAGGATCTGGTTAGTTCAAAATGGGTTAATTTGAAAAAAAAATAATTTGTATTTAAACTCACCATGATTCTACATGAAATTTATATTCAAAGCAATGGTAAAAAATAAGATTTAATTCGAATTTTGGAACAAAATATGTTGATAATTCGAAGCGTATAAAATTGTTAATTTTTTAGTTTGTGCTGATTTTAAAACTGTTTAACGATCTTTGTTAAATCATTCCATATGACAAGCACACTGGCGCATTCAGGATCCGTTTATGGGGATGTGGTGGGGTTTAGTTCACTGACCAACTAAGCGAGGTCCATTAGTTTTTTCAAAGGGAAAAATTGAAAATTTAAGTATTGCAAAATGGAAACGCATAAAAAAATACAATAATATTCAAAATAATTTAAAAATTATAAAAATGGTCATAATTCTGTAATTATTATGACTATTAAGTTTTTAAGAACACATTTTTATCCATGCTTACTGATAGAATATACAATCATCCAAATTTCAATAAATTGTATTTTAGAAATTTGATTTATAAAATTATTTTATTAGCTAAAATCTGAAAATTCAAATGAGCAACTTGCACTGACTCTTAACTCACAAAATCACCTTTGAACTAATTCACTTTAGTCTTATACTAATTTTCCTTGGCTTCATAGGAAGTTCATTGAAAAATTCATCCTCCTCATGTGGAAAAATTATATATGCCCAGAACTGGTCCATATCTGGGCCAGATATACCCAGATCTGGCAAATTCCAGTTCTGGACCAGATCTGGCATTTTCCCACATGGGTCCGTAAACGACACAATCTGTAATTTTCGGATGTTAATTTGTTAAACATTTTGCAGGTGATATAGATGAGCCGTAACGAAACACCTTTAAATAGGAAACTCATGTCCGTAAAACCCCCCCTTTTGCCGAAAAAAGGTGACGGTAAGGAGTTTCTGCAGGTTTACATAGTACGTGTTAGGACTACGGCTTTCACAGTCGCACGAGGACAACCACTATGGCAGGCTACATGTTTGTGAAGCTGACATACATGCATGGGATGCACGGGGCAGCTGGCGACAATTGTGGAATAGCAGAGAGGCTCTACCACCAATGATTTCCGAACCCAATGTTCGTACGAGCTGACCACTGTTTTTGGAAAACAGGTCTGCTGTGAGTCATGAAGCCGGATGTTGGAGCAAGAAGCCTTATCAATATGCCCAGTTTTAAAGAGGAAATGTTGCGGCGCATCAAAGCAACCCCATCCATCAGCACATGAGCGATAGCACACGCCACACATGTCAATAATCAGAGTGTGTGGGAAGTTATTCACGAATAAATGCCTCACCCATACCATGCCGAGAAAGTGCAGGCATTACGTCTAGTTCACTTCCCTGGATGGGGGACTTCTGCAGATGACTGTTGCAGCACTGCGCTCAAGAGCTCCACTTCCTACAACATGGTATGTGTACAGATGAGACCTGCCTCACCAGGGATAGCTTATTAAATACCCATAACTCTCACGAATGGGTTGAGGAAAACAGTTATACGACGTACCCAGCCAGCCATCAGCGCAGATTATCTGTCATTGTCTAGAGTGGTATAATTGACCATAGTTTAATAGGGCGCAAATTTTCCAAACCCACATACATGCTGCTTAACTGTGCCTCAAGATTCTGCAGGACATTCTATCTGGCCTGTTGGAGGACGCTAGTCTGGCTATTTGAGCATTTATGTGGTCCCAGTGTGATAACGCACCAGCTCACTACGGCCATTGCGTGCGTGAACACATAGCTACTGCTTTTGGGGATCGGTGGATTGGCTGGGTAGCACCCGTTCTTGATAATCCCGTTCCCCTGACCTAACGTTTGGGGCCACGTAAAAACACTAGTGTACGAGACTCCAGGGGATAACAAGCTCCAACTTAAGGCCAGAATTGTTGTGGCCTTCGACAACATCAATAACAAGTCATCCATCTTCAATTACGTGCATGAAAAAGAGATTCGCAGTTGCGTGCTTTAGATTGGTTGCATACCTCCCCTGCTAGCTACCGTCACCGTTTTTATGCGTAAGGGGGTATTTTCTAGCGATAGGTGTTCCATTTCGATTAATCTAAAAACACTGTAAATTCATCACACTTATTCCGATACAATCCATTTATGTTTATTTGTAGCATAATGAGGTTATTGATTTATTGTGTAGCAGCTATGTAGATTCTCATAAAAATGATTAATTCGAATTTTAGATTTTTTTAAAATACCCCTTGGAATTCGTATAAAAAAGGTTTCACTGGTATATCATAAAGGAACCTCGAAATAATGATTTTGATTTACAGCTAGTCGAGCCCATGATCTATTTTCTTAGGTGCTCTTTGATTTCGGTGTAATTGTGACTCTACAGTGACTCACAACGTAACTCCTATTTTCCAAATGACACTATTGCCACTAAGGCCATTCCTTTAAATTACCATAATTTCCCCACTGTGATTAACTGCTAATGGAAATGGTTTTAAATTGGTTAATAAATTTTGTATAGCTTTTACACCCTCAATCCAAGAAAATTCAAATAATATAGTATAGAATGAACTAAATGATACCTCATTTGTGGTGAATAAGTTGGGCGAGTGTTTGATTATGCAGAACACGGTGTTAGCCACAGAGAACCCATGTGTCCAATTGTGATAAGGTATTCGCCGATAGTTCTTCTTTACAGTCAATGTAAACCTTATTAAGCTATTGTTGTTAAATTTTATCGCTCCAAATAAGTCCTTGAACATATAAATCGCATGCCGAGCCTTTTCAAAGTCATCTAAGGAAAATACATCAAAGTAATATCTGAAATGATAAAAACAAAACACTTATTTTTTTTAAATAGTGAAATTTGAGCCTTACAATAATTTAAGAAACGAATAAAAATTATCCTTCGAAAATTATCGATCGATTGGTGCAGGTATTCCAATGAGGACTTGTATTATTCATTGGATCTGTAAAAAAATGGGAATCAATGCCTTCCAGGATTTTGTTTTAAATTGAAGGGTCTTTCTTGTGATTGGTTGTTGCATCCCTCTTTACATGAATCATCCCCTTGGGTGCTTAAATTATTTAATCTATCAACCGCTACAGTCGCTTTCGTTGACAATATGACGTTAATTTGATGGTAGCTCCTATGGATAATTTGATATGGTACGAGGTCCATTATTTTACAATAAATGCTCATTGAACGGTTCAGTTTAGGTGTAGAGGCTTACTATAAAATAAACATTGATAGATTGAAACAAGTACAGGCAATGTATTATAAATATTTGTCTCTGACGAATGAACGTTAGTCACACATTACGAAACTATATGTTTGAGGGAACCTCGCCAACAAAAGTCTAGTGAAAGAGAATGAATGAATGAATGAATCCATCCCTTATTGCGCCCGCACTTGGACTGTAGGAACGAATATTGACCGCTGATGGCGCGCAACAAAGTTACCGGGTGTATAACTGCAAACAAAGTTGTGTATCAAAAGGATACTCTACAAAATGAACATTTATGCGTTTATGAATTCTGACAACTGTCCGCTCTGAATGGTATCCATTCCATATTTTATAGAACAACCGGTATATTATACCAAGCTCCTGAACATTTTTCGAATTGATTAAATAATGACACCTGCACAAGGCAATTTAAACTGGGACCTTTGTATAAGCACACTGATGCGCTACCACTGAACTTTCCAGGGATCATCCCATACTCAGTGTCATTCTTCAATCATATTTTGAGGCTGAGTCTGTGATGAACGTGTGGATATTATAAAATATGAAGAGCTATCATTGATATCACAGCCACCGGCAACTTGATTGTGATTTTATTCTGCCAGTAGTAAAAATACATTGTAAATCCCAAGCGAATCAAGATGGAAGAAAGAAACACTATACAATTTAGTAAGTATGAAAAGCTAAGCATGAAGGATGAATGATTATAACTACGCGAATCAGCCGTTGCTGAGTCATATTAGAATAATTGAAAGATGACACACGGACAAGGGAATTAAACCCCAAACCCTTAACTAAGCACCTATGCTCCTGGATAGCTCAGTGGTGAATATTAATCTGAAGCATTTAGTTTGAAAATAATCCAGGTTGAGAACACTCTAAATAGTGGCATTCAATTTTTAAAAAATCAGCATAGGACTTCTTCAAATATCTTTTAGAGGCATTTAATTAAAAAAACAAACAGTGAGGACCACTCTAAATAGCTTGTAGAGATCTCTAGTATAAAAAAGTTCCGGTTGAAGAACGCTCTAAGCAATTTAAAAAGAAAATCTGGGGGAGGACTACTCTTAAGAACTCCTAGGGTAATTTAATTTCCCTACATTTGCTGGAGGAGAGTCTCAAATCCTCCTTTGGATTGGGAATCAAATCCCCTTTAAAAAAATGTTTCGCTAACCCTCCTCTAACTTAGACGAATAAGATTCCTCCCCCACTGAACATACTAAATAAATCAAATTAAAAAACTATGTAATAAGGAAGTAGATGAAGATACAGAACTAATAATATGTGAAATCTGCGATTTTACAAAAAATATTGACTATGAAGCATATTTGTAATATATAAGTTGAATAGTGATTTCGTGTCGTTAGTGACACTTAATGTGGTGGTCTCTTAATATATATGGGACAGGTCCACACTTACTCGTCGATGCCAGGCATGATATTCGGTTTTCCTTGTTTGCTGAATTGTTCAACCTCATCCTCCGTGCAAGTGTTGTGGTAGCTGAGAATATCTAAGGCCACCCGGTACCTTTGTTCCGAGTTGGCAATCTTGTCGTACAGCTGAGAATGATGGAGGGCTAGACCACAGTACACAGCAAACATTTCAAATGCTTCCTCGTCCTCCTGAGAAGGTCAAAAAATAATTTTATTTGATGCCTTACTGAGAATATAATTTATTTCAATTCGCTTATATATATTGCCAGTATTTAATAATACCATTAAGGTTTAATTTAAAAAAATAAACGAGATCACTTATAGCATTAACAATATTAAGTTATTTTATAATATAAAGTTAATTTTGTTATAGTGTTAAATCTAATTCATGCAACTAAACAAGCAAATATTTATTTTAAAATAATATTAGGCTGTTATACAAGTTTAAAAAGAGATTTCTTAAAATTTAGTTTTGAGATTCTAAACTAAATTGATGAAATAACATTAATTTTGAAAATGTACCTTTGCCGAATACAAATTAATACCCAGTCACTTATCAAGTCACAAAATAAAGTATCTTTTGTAAAATTAGAATATTGTTTTTACAAAAAATATATAACTAAATTGGTAGCTTATATATAGTGTCTACTCAACTTTACCAATGAAATACTCGAATTTATCCCTGATTTACCCTGATCATTTATTAAAATTCCCGACTCAACAGTATGTCACACCCTTCTACCCCCTCCCCCTTTTATCTTTAATCTATTCATAATAAGCTGTAATATATAAATAATTTTTTTAATTTGTATTAACATAGTCTACTAGGAACGATAAAATTATAAAATCTATTACACAGCTACAACAAAATAGACAGTTTGAATCATATTGTAATTTACTGATTTAATGATAATTATATTTCATATTTTATTTAAAACAACATTTTCCCGTTTTGCTTGATGTAAATGGACTAATTCCTGTTTTTTTTCCCGACCACTTCAAATTCTCGGCTAGTTCCAGTTTTCTCTGATTTTTCCCGGATGGTAGACACCTTGAATTTATATATATCTTTAAATTTCTAGTAGTAGTACAGTTTAATTTAAAACAACACAGGTATTATTAAAATAATCGAATGTAATTAAATGTTAAGATTTATTCATCATAATGCAATATAGATTTAGTCAAAATCTATTAATTTAAGGTGTCAACACAAAATCTTCTTCACAAGTATTTATTTTCATTTAGGCACTTTTTTTTGTAACAAAATTAAAAAATTTCACGAAAAAAATAAACAACCTCTACGCCATATTTACTCAGGACCATGCATAAAAAATATGTAAGAAATAACCAAAATAATAAAACTATAAACTTATTTAAAACGCTTCAATCTCTTTAAAATCCCATCACAATAAGTTCCATCTCACGTCTTATTTAGTAACCCATAGCTTAATCAACCTATTTACTAATTTAAAGATAAAACTGTGCACAATTTGTGACATCTTAAACACGTATCTATAGGAACTGCCTTGCGCACTTATACACTTGAGATAAATGTTTGTTACACTAGGGAAATTATTTAATATTAATTAACGGTTATGTCAAGATACATTCTTGTACACTAAACTATGGGTATAACAAGTTTTTGGGACCCTTAATTTGCTTATTTATTATTCCTTTCTTATTTTGTCAGTAAAAAAGGTTTATTCAAAGGTAACTTTCCATAAATAGATTGACAACTTTTTAATAGTTCAACCATTTCCAAAGTGTTGTATAAAATATTGATCAGGATAATTTTTTCCGGCACAGCAACAGATTTTTCCTTTGTAAACTTAAAATCAAGAATAAAAAATGAAAACAGATAATAATACCTAATTGCTTGTGGGGGAACATTGATTTAGAACTACCCCCTACCCTGAACATAAAGTGGCATGCAGCTTTGAAGTAAATGGCTTTATTGTGCCCGGGCAGTTGGCTCACGTAGCCAGACAACGTAAGCATATTATAGCGTGGTAAGATACCCACCCACTTTTTTTTTCTAACACGTCTCGGAGACCATTAAGAAATATTGCCCATGCGCAATCCTGAACTACCATGAAATTATGTGCATTATCTTTTTTTTTTGTCAAAATGATTGACCTTATACAATCCATTTTGATATCGATAATAATGAGTTCAGAATGAGTTCTCATTGTAGAAATCTCCTATATCTTCTTAAAAAAAATTCTCTCGTTTTAACTGTTGGTATTAGTAACACTGGATACTAGTCCCCCTCATCATTGAACAGATGTGAAAAATTAATAAATGGTACTAAAATTAAAGCTCCAGCCCACATACCAATTTATTACTGTGAATTAATTTGTAGTCTAAAATTAAATTAAAACTCAAAAAAATCGAAGCTTAAATTCATAATTAGCGATACATGTTCTCATTATAACTATCAAGTGATAATTTATGGAATTAAGTCGTTCTTTAGCTCGCGATTTGATCGGAGGAATGCAATATTTTTGCGATGTAGTATATAGTAGCGTTCTGTAATGACAAGTTGTTTATATCACAATATTAAGGGTAATATTTTCATTTCTTAAATCAAAATATAAGGTATTGTCATTTAACGTCTAAAGACGTGTGTAAAATTGCCACTTATATATCCATCACTAGTGAGAATACAAGATGAAAGGTTCGTTTTGTTCTATCATGTTTATTAAATATAAATAAATTAGTACAACGGTCGTCATAGTGTTAAAGGTTGAGGTTCGGCTGTCACCCGGTTGCCTGCAAGTCCGTGTCTTTGAATCCTACGTTACATTCTACATTTTAGTATAAGTCCACAAATCCTCTAGCTATGTGTCACAACTCAACACCTTGTTTACACCCACATGGCAAGTGCCTTCAGACGACGTTTTAACACTAACACATTCTCTGACAATTGTACACAGCCAACTATCAACAACCAACTAGCTTAACAACGTCATAACCATGTCGTACATATGGTGCTACAAAAGTGTATTAAGGTGGAAAAACGCAATATCAAGGTGAATATTTTTTAACTAATATAACTGGCATCGTGGAATAACAATCCATTGAGTCTTAAGAAATCCCGGCTGGGCTAAATCTACAATGGTGGAAAATAGGCTGCCATGTTGGATTTTTATTTTTTAGAGTCTAGTGGCTGAACAAAACATGATAAAAATACATAATTTGCATTGAAACAATAGTTACATCATTGATGACACGAATAATGTATATTATGTGTTCATGACACATTTTTATCACACTGTACAGACTACTTACTATTGTTGGTTCCGAGATGAAGACAATAATTTAGTTAAGAGGCTGTTTATGTTTATTAAAAGATGGGAAGAAAAAAATGTTTATAGCGAAAGTTATGAAGGAGGAAAAATTACATATAAATCATCTTTAGTACATTTATATAGTTATACACGAGAAACAGAAATGGATATAACAATATGGAACAATCCCACGCTTGCGAGGCAACATTACAAAGCTTGGCCTGTTCCCAGCACTGTTTGTTTGACCTCAGTGAACATGTGCAAGTATGGACGCGTCATTTAGAGTTAGGTTGCAGTTTTGTTTTCCGATTGTCCTTTGAGTGAAAGCTTACCAAACAGTCCTATTTTACGTTATAGACGGCTAGAATCTGCTTCACACAGTAGTTTGACCAAAATTAGCTACTTTCTCTAAAATTTGTTAGCGCTACATTTATTCGATGGATACAATTCTGGACCCAGTACTAAATACAGTGAACTTATGAGACGGGATTATAACACATCAGAGAATATTGCTGAGTCATATAATTATAGCAGCTACATTGCAACACGCACTCCCTTCGAATTACTCAAGCAAGTTGAGATTCAAAGATCTTCTCACTGCTGAGCTAAGATTCGCCAGCATTCAAGTATTTCAAGCTCCCGCTGACGCATATACCATGATCGTAAACGGATTCGTCAATATATCACGTGAGGGCTTACAATCAGTTGAATCAGTTATTTCAGAAACTGGACCTTTCCACACCACTGCATTTTGAGATATTCAATAAAATATGTTTATATTGTTCAAAATGGAATGAAATGGATCCATAATTTTCCAAGTTCTTTATTAGATGATGGTTCATTTTGACCCTTCAGTGGGTCTTCCTTAGAAACTTATTTTCTGGGATATAGGCCAATAAATTAAGTGGAGAAGTTCATTTTCTGTAATAAACCAATATTTTACTCTGAATGTTAACTTTTGGCTCATCTTTTATGGCTTGTTTGGACTTTATTTCTCTAGGAAACTATAGAATAACATTTTACTAAGATATATTATACCTTTTAAAAACAATTGTGGATGAAAAATAAATTTGAGACCCAAAACTGAGATTTTGGTGTATCCATTAATTTTCATCATCACTAATTATTATTGCCTCTGCTTCTACGACTAACCAGTTTAATAGTTCATTGTAAAAGTCCTCGTGTTACTCTAAAATGTAACCAAGACTCTGCTTTATGTCTCTGAGTTTCTTTGCATTTATTGGAACTTTTCCATTGGGATAAGCTTTCATATTATCTGGCAGGTGGTAGGATTTCCAACTTGAAGGTGTGATTATTAAGTTTATATATGAAGTCCTTGGCAGCCACATGATCGTTGTCTTTATAACTAAAATTAAACTCCATAAATTATGATAAAGTAAATGATACTTTCTTGTCACGTGGAATATTGCGACCTAGTGACCACAACGAGAGATGTATTATCTTGTAAAACTTGGGCCACCAACTACCAAAATCAAGAATATCACCTGTTTATACCATTTTAACTTGAAACTTGCCTACTCTGCTTGACTGAACAATACATTCAACATACTCTTTAATATAATGTATCATATCCGTCTTTTTAATATTTCACTTTACGAGTCCAAAATCTTGATCATTAGGTAAGTAGGAATGGCCCCTCATAGGGAAGTAATGAGTGATAGTCTTAAATTTACGAAGGCAGACTAATTATGCTAAGAATCTCACCACTGTATTGTTCTTATTTTGCCCATTAAACCCATCTGAAAAAATATAGATGTTTCACTTAATGATAAATACCAGTCTGTATCTAATCAAGAAGAAACGAGCAGACCTCATTAGCACCTTTTCTCACAATACCTTCATGGTAAATGTAAAACTTTGCACTGTTGTATTTTAAATTATGAATTTTGAACGCACTGGCATTCAACAGCCTTAGGTAGAAAACCTCTTGCAAAAGTATTTCTGGAAGTTCAAGATTTTGCATGTAGTCCATTTAAATCTCGAAAACTTTATTTTATAGGCTCTTTTCACGAATTGTTTTAATGACCTTATGAAACTCAGAGCTTCTTAGTTTGTGAATTAATAGCTCTGCAGCAGCGACACGCTTTTACGCGTCATTAATTGACTTTGATTTCTGTTTTACAGTGATATCTTAGCACTTACAGCATGTGCCAACTTGTGGGCTTCCAAATGGCAAATTGAACCTCTCGTGGAATATTTTCAAAAAGAAAGTGTAGGTGACCTCACCAATTGGATATTTCTCCTTGAAGAGTTCATGCATTAGTCGGACATTAAGTTTGACACTAAGGAATTAGACTTCTCTTGTTGTA
Organism: Timema californicum; assembly: GCA_902141385.1. Classification (NCBI taxonomy): domain Eukaryota; kingdom Metazoa; phylum Arthropoda; class Insecta; order Phasmatodea; family Timematidae; genus Timema; species Timema californicum. The sequence continues at coordinate 27,786 of CABFOW010004008.1, read as the reverse complement.
GAGTGTCCCTTTTTTTTGTGGAATACGATTTGATATGGTCCTCCCCCATGGCACCAATTTCACCAGAAATAGCATTTCCTGACCTCTGTTTACCCCGCATGTCGTTAGGACGCTTGCCTCCAGCAAGTAATGCTCCTAGTCTGGCAATTATATGTTTTGAAATACTGTGCATGCTCAAGAATGCTTTTTTGTAGATCTTTATATGTTCACTGCTGCAATTTACAGAATATTTGATGAAGTTCTGGCTTCAAGGTTTCCTCTTTTCATCATCGGGATCCTTTAAAGACCTCCTCCGTTTAACATACTCAATTTCAATAAGTGACTGCAAGTAAGCATCTTCATTGTTTTTAAAATCCATCTCATAAAACCTACTCAAAATTTCTACCTGATCTCCAGGTGAAACATGTCCAAAACATTTTCCAGGACACCTTAAAATATTAAAGAATGTCATTTTATATTCCATAATATTGGTAGCACTAGGCATACCTAATGATTTAATTAAAATCACTAAAAAATTAACGTTTAAAATTTACGTCATTATTCTCATGCTGCTGTTTCCCACAAAGCTTGCTTTTAAACGTATTCTCTGCTATGATAGTTCCACTAATTTCTTAACCCGGCTTAGAAAAAAATTGTGTATGCTGTATTATTATAATTATTATTATTATTAGCACCTCGTCTTACTACCCGTTCGGTTTATACGCACTTACGCTAATGTGTAATGGTAGGGTGATTGTATGGTAGGGTGATTGTGAGATGAAATGGAGGACCTACAGCTTAACGTGGAATCCGAACCACGGTGGAAGCCTGGAATTCCCCTGTATGCTGTAACCTGGTAATATAGTTAATATTACAATTCATTAAAATTTTGTAAATTACAATAGAATAAATACAACCATGCCATCAAGAAAAACATTTATGACACAAAATAGTCAACATTTACCCAATATTTTCTCCAGTCGTCTTAGCAATTCACCAGTTTTCCCTAATAGTTAGCATATTCTAAGCCTTTGGTTCCAGATCTTTTAATTACTTTTCGCTTATATTCCACTCTTTTTACACTTTTCTTGCGTTTATTATTTCCTTCAACAGGAACACTAGCTTCACCTGGCTCCATCTTGTAACTCTGTCAGCTGACCCTAATAATTATGAGTAATATTGCCGCATACGAGATCTCGCCAGCCAAAGCATTACACGCAGAAAGCGGACATAATCCGGAGAGGTCCAGTTTCTGCATTAAATATAAAATCCTGCACCACAATATAGAGGCTTTGAAGAGGTTGGATAGGTACGGTATCTGTCTAAAACGAGACGATTGAATGGTATCCATTTAGACATTTCTTAACCAAGCACCACAAATAAAATGTCTAATTTGTATCCATTTTAATAATGTCCACAAAATCCTGGATTTTATCCATTCTGAATGGTCTCCGTTCAGACAGTTTTCAAATAAATGACTTTAACAAAAATCCTGATTTGTATCCACTGTAATTATTTGTATTATATCCATAAAATCCTGAACTGTATACATTCTGAATGGTCTTCATTCAGACATTTTCTTTAACAAACACCACAAATAAAGTCTGATTTATATCCATTCTTATAATATCCACAAAATCCTTAATTGTATCCATTATGACTTGTACCCATTTAATTGCGATGTCCCTTGTCTGGTAGATGGCAGAAGCAGAGACTCTCCTTAACTCATTCCGTGCTTACTAGAGAGCAGCATTATCCCTATGATGATAATAATATATATAAAAAGATAAATACTTATTCGTGTTTCTTTTAAAATAATTATATAAGGGTACTTTACAAATGATTGATTTTTTTAAATAAATATGATCTAGTTTAAAATTGGTACATGGGGAAGCATTTCCTAAAATAAATTAATATTTTGAATAGTTTGAAAAATGTAATATTTTTGGATACCGAATATCTCTTTGTGTATAAAACAAACATCTTTTACACAAGTATATTAGGTAATGTTTATAAAAATAAGTCTCATAATCTAAAATCCATGTTTGGATTTTAAAGTAATAAGAAAATAATTTAAAAAAATATTTGTATATTAAAATAGAGATAGTGCTGCTCTCAAGTAAGCACTGAATGAGCTAATGAGAGTCTCTGCTACTGCCATCGATCAGAAAAGCCGCAATTAAATGGATACAAATCAGAATGGATACAATTCAGAATTTTGTGGATATTATGAGAATGGATGCAAATCAGACTTTTTATTTGTGGTGCTTGTTTAAGAAAATGTCTGACTGGATATCAACCATTCAGAATTGATACAATTCAGAATTTTGTAGATATAATGCAAATAATTACAGTGGATACAAATAGGAATTTTTGTTAAATTCGTTTATTTGAAAACAGTCTGAATAGGGACCATTCAGAATGGATACTATTAAGGATTTTGTAGATATTATGAAAATTGACACAAATCAGACTTTTTATTTATAGTACTTGTTTAATAAATGTCTGAATGGCTGCCATTCAGAATGGAAACAATTAAGCTTAAGACTTTTTATTCGTGGTACTTGTTTAAGAAATGTCTGAGTGGCTACCATTCAGAATTGACACAATTCAGCTTCCCCTCTAACACGATAGCTCTACCTTTCAAGATAGCATATGTGCACTTAACTCGAAACCACAAAAAAGTGGAGAAGTTTGGTTTCTGAATAACTGAATCAGTTGTGGTTGGAGATGACACAGACTTAATTGTGTTACTGACTGCTCTTTCAGACAAGACCTCAGATTTCGGATTGCTTGTTCTAGGTGTACAAACGTGCCAAACTAAAATATTCAGTAGGCTTTAGGCGCTGCCACTGCACTGTCTGGGAAATTAAAGGTGGCTACCTTTTACCAGTACCAACCACATTACCACTTGCCCGAGTGTTTGCTTCGACCTAAATATTGTAATTGAAAATTCAAATGTGAACGTAATTGTGAATATAATCGTAATGGTCTCCCCTACACCAGTATGTGTGGGATTTGTGGTGTAGAAGTGTGTAGCAACCAGAAAAAAACAACCGAAGTTAGTGAAAGAGAAAGCGAAGATACAGTGGAAGAGCAGGACGTTGCCGCCGAACCACTGCTATGACCACCGATGCGCCTCCTTACCGCCGAGCACGACGCTCTTGTGGCATCATTCATTGATTAATAATGCCGTTTTCAATTTTTATAACATTATTATGTATTTATGACAAGCTTCAGTAACGAAAAACTTAAATATAAGCTACGTGCTACATCCTGATCATTGTCAACTAGATTCTTCTCGACCAGCCATTGACATAACCGAATTTGTTTTCTTCGCTTCTGACAATATCCCCACACTCCATTACTTTCCTAAATATAAGTATTTATACTTAATTTTTAGCGATCTATAACTTTTGTGTGAAACATTTTTCGATCTCATCCCTTATGATAAAAGAAAACAGCTTCGGAGATATTTGTTTGGATTTCTACTAGGTATAGTGTAACATTAAACTAACAGTTCATTGATATAATCACTTAAAATGTTCACACCCTTCTATGATGACTTTACCAACAATATAAAATGCATTTTTGTCAAAACCACATCTTTCTAACTACTTTATATAGTCGCTAACATTGAAAATAAGGAATTCAAAATTGCGACCTATTTTCCGAGATAGAGGATTTAACGCAACTGGGATTTTGTAGGATTCAACGATATTGTGTTCCATGATATAATTTTAATATGCAGAACAATTTTCAGCCTGATATTCCGTTTTTCCCTGATCTTGCCTAATAATGAGTATTTGTACTGGGCTATTAAGTCACTGAACTCACACATTATCCCGACACCCTGGGACAACTGTCCACAAGTCACTCTACAATAACTGATCACAATAACCATCTACAAGTGATTTCTACAAATCCTGCCTAGAACTCTGCTCTAGGACACGCAAACTAGTTTCCGCTAAATTGAAAGAGACATCCAATTACGGCATAGAGCACCAATCAAAATACAATATTGTGCCACACCACAGAAACACGTGATAAATAACACAGTGGTTCACATGGATATAGCGCTGCCATCGACTAATCTAGCGAACCACGGGCGTATGTGCCATTCTGACTGGATACGGCTCCTTTTACATACACATTACTCTAACTTACATTCAACTGGAGACAGGAAGTCCTTATATTAGGTACTAATCATACTAAGAATGATGTCGCTGAGTTTATAGTCTCACACCTCTCAGAATGTTACACGATGGTGGAAAGCGAGGAGCTGTTAAAAACCATTTATAATGTCTTGCCACCCATATTTAGGAAAATCATAGTGTATTTCATACCGTACCAAGAACCCATTTCATCCCTAACTGATTGGATTTTATATTTTTACTAACCCATTTGTAAACATATCATTAAGGTTGTAATTGTATTACCTTGGTGAACTTTCCTGAGTGTTTATTGACCATCTGTACGACACCAATCACTTCATCTCTGATGAATATGGGCATACATAGGATAGACTTTGTATGATATCCAGTCAACTGGTCAATATTTCTGTTAAACCTGGGGTCACAATAGGCATCTGTGATGTTGACAACCTTGCCAGTCACCGCTACTTGGCCAGCTATGCCAGAACCAAGAGGGAACCTAGAAAATCAATACAATTGCATTATATACCTGATATACTATGTACCATTAGTTACTGTTCAATCATGGTTGTAAATATATTTACTAATTATTTTTTGTTTTCAGTTGTTAGTTTTATTTGAATCAAAAGGTACGTTGTTTGTTATGTACTGTGTTGTTTTTAATTTTGAATGGCCACCTTTTCTTACTTCTTCTTCAATGAGAGGCCTACCTCTCTCTTGATTGGACTGGCACGTTCCCCCTTCTTTTTTACTTTCAATTACTGACAGATGGCTTATGACTATGGCTAATTGTTGGCGTATTCCTTGTCCTAATTGTATTGGTTCATTAATGTGGAAGGTTTATTTAGGAAGTAAATATCAATCATGGGGAAAATAAAGCCTCAGGAATGCTGTCTTGGAAGGACCTAAACTACTCATTTAAGAAAGCAACATTTTTAGGTGATTCTTACATTGTTATAATTTTCCAAATAGTTTATTTTTACCATGCTGGCTACCAGAATGTACAATTATCATGTCTTAATATAGCCATGTCAAGATAGAATCTAAAACCATAAAATGGTCAAGATTTGAATTTAATAGTGGATATCTTAAACAAAATTAGGTACCAACAATAATGATAATAGCAAGCCACTCACTAGAGTTTTTTCTTGACGTATCATTTCTCGTCTTTTTCTGTCGGATTTACGAACGGAAAATAAGTATGAGGTTGGACACTAATATAATTAACCTCTTTTGCACTTTGCCGTCACGCAGGCATTTGGTATAATCTTCTTGATGTTCGCGGGGAAAATATTCCCCTCATGGTTCAGTAACAGTATCCAATATCTTCCAATCTTTTTAAACAAAGTTGATCTTGAAGCAAAGAACATCCGTTAGTGGGTGGTTTTCACGGCGTTTCAAGCAATCATCCCACTAAATCATCCTTTTAATTATTCCTGAAATATTTTTATTCCGTCAGAAGGTGCAGTACTAAAATGAGCTGTAAAAGACAAATAGCAGAAGCTTGCCTCGGGTTATCCACAGTTTTATTATTTAAAAGAAGGAATAAAAAACGTATGTGGTCGAAAAAGTGGCTTTCTCAGCGTGATATGTAATCACATACAGCTTCCGCATGTGCTAAGGACAAATTAACCGAATAGTTTCCTCCTCAGCAAAGCAAAGAAAAAATCCCCGCCAAGAATGCACACACAGCCTCTTGTCATACCACTGACTTCAGAGCGAGAAATGATGAAACGTCAGGAAAGAAAGCTAGTGAGTGGCTTGCTATTTATAGAAGCATGGTGGGACTGGCTGTAAGGAATAGGTGTTTAGACAGGCGTCATTCCTCCTAACCACTAACTTGCACTCTTTCCTGGCGGATTTATTGAAGGGACTGGCTGCAAGCATCCCGCTTGACCACTAACTTGTATTCTTTCATTTAATGATAATATGTAAGATTATATAATGCACACAACTACATCCAATATCATTGCTGAGGGAACTGCAGTTCTTATAGATAAAAGCTTGATCTTCACTCTCACCCATTTAACAGTTGCCAAATATTCCCACTCTCAGTTATGTCGGGAGGTGATATGCTGGGGTAAGAAGGAGCTACTGGCAACCTCGACTAACTAGCGTTGCGAAACTTGTTTTATATTTGAGGGAAGAAATCATGCAAAAACAAGAGAATGACAACGCTGTTTTCCAATAGTAACTTGCAGTTCCTTACCTCAGCGATGATATCCAGTGTAGACAAGAAGGCGACCCTTATTGTATCTTTCAGCACCGCGTCTCACTACTCGTGAGTGCTATAAACATACTTACTAATTACTATAATGTGCTAGGGATGAGGAAGGTTTAGCTAAGAAGGAGTGTACCAGAATTTTCTTGGAGGGATGGAGGACAGTTACTTAGGTAAAAAAAAATCTTTAGTACACCAGGCCGGTTTTCTAACCCCATTCTCCCCGTGTCAGGCAGTACAATCTATTGCAAGAGTGACGCCTGAGACCATGTGACCACCGAAGTGTGTCTCTTATGGTTAAAATATATTTACACCCCAACGGAGATATCTACACTGCCGTACCCAGAAATTTATTCGGGAGAGGAGGGGTGGCTGGTTCTTCATGTTAGGAGCCTGAAGGTGAGAAATACTAATTCCAATGACTCTATTTAAATTAAGGATTTAACCGTCACTTTTTGAACTTTACTGGAAAGTGGTTATATATCAGAAACACGACGTACATACTAAATTCTATAATAAATACAACACCCAGACCCTATACCATACATTCATCAAATGATATATATTACGCCCCTGCTGGGAATCGAAACCGGGACCTTAAACACAGTATGTAGTAACTGAGCTACTAATAATGCCGATACTGAGACGTTAAATATAACCTCTACCTACCTATAGTTAGTTACTGCATCATTACGTATAATACTGACAACTTTATAATGTATAAATGGATTACCATTTTATTTACTTTATTATATCTCTAATACGTATATTTTTTAATTCTGATCAATTGGAAATAATGCGTATAGTCACAATAGGTACTACAATGCAATGCTATATATATATATTTATTGTCAACCCCTCTCGTTCTGTATGTGCTAGCTGTGGGCCAATGGATCTGAAAGGATGTCTTTGGCTGAGGATAAGCAGGGGCGCTATAATTATTTGTGTGGGTTCACGATTGACGTTAGACTTGGCTTTTAAAAGGTATATAATATACTACTAGGAATACTACAAATGTGATATTAAAAGTGAAGTTAAAGTGAAGAACTTAATGAATATAGAGAAGTTTGTGACCAAACGAGGTAGCATGAGGTTTACAAAATGGCCTGTCTGACTGCTAGGTGATCCTTGCACGGTCGTCAAACTTAATTTCTTGGGCTTGAGTGACAGCCCCGACTGGTACTTGACGAAACCGACGACTTAGCCCACGTGGCCCCGTGACAGGCAGCGTGACTTCCTAGCTTATGGACTTCTGTAGTCAGCCCCGAGGAGCTCAAGACCACCCCCTTTTAACCGGTCCGCAGGCTTGGCTCCTAGCTCAGGACTGCTTGCACCTCTTTTTGCGCCAGTCCCTCTAGTTTGTTTGTTTATTGATTCATCATAACAATCGTTGTGTCATTCGCCACTCACAACATAAAATGTTTACACAAACATGCCTTCCAACTGCATCCGATGACAATAGACAATATCATATATATATATATATATATATATATATTCCTTAATTTAGATCAATTAAATTATATTTCTGAAAAATCAAAACCGTTTGTTAAAACTAACAATTTTCTGAAATATATATTACGGTATTGAAATTATGTGATCATGTTTAAATATGAAATATGTAACAAAAATTAATAATATACTGACATTTATTTTGATATGTAGTATTGTATTCGATATAATAATATTGTACCATACCTAATCTCCTTAAGAGTGGACACATTTGCATCAATATTAAACTTCTCGTCCATATCTGCGCTATCGTCTGAATTGTGGACACCAACGTCCCAGATGCGAGCATAAAGTTGTTTATTCTTAGAGTCAACTAAGAACAGTGACGCCCTGTCAGCATCCACCAAACGCTGAGCAAATTTCATCACTTTAATGACGAGAGCATCCATGCTCAAGATATTTTGGAAAATTGACCTAGAAACAAAATTTATAAAATATGAATATATGGAAAACAGGATATTATTGAACTTAAATGCCAAGACCATTATAACGTTCTGAACAAGGCTGACACAGATTGTATGATCAGATTAATTTACCATCATAATGTTACATAAATGTGATCATGATAAATAAGTCTTAATTTAATATTAGCCTATACAATAAAAAAATAAATTTCTCTAGATAGGCATAACGTTTGCACCCTCCATTAACAGATGATATGGAGTCTACATTTCTATAACATATTTGTACTTAGTAAATCTTTATTCTCATATGATGCTGCCTAAAAGTGATCGCATCAATTAATATCATCTACGAGTATTAATCTATTGAAGGGGATACACTTATTGAATTGTCTTGTGATTAAAAATTGAAGATGACATTTTCTTCAATACCCTTGTTAAACTTTTGGTTTCATGCTCCCTCAGTGTACCCTGATGTGTCCAAAAAGGCACTAAAGTACTTTTTGATGTTAGCGCCACTTATCTGTGCGAGACAACGTTATCAGCTATTATGCATATTAAAATTAAATATATAAACATAGTAGGTGTAGAGATAGAACTAAGAAACTATTTTCCATTGATCCAGACATTCGAAATCTGACTGCAGAAAAACAGCCCCAACCATCACATTTGGGGAGTGTTGAATTCATATTAAATCTCCTTATCCAGATTCCTTAAAACAACTGATTTTAATAATAATAAGCAATATCTTATGGTTATTTCCTCTATTGATATGAAATGGACTACGCATAGAACTAGTTACATTGTGCTTAGGTTTTTAATGTTAACTCGTGTGATGGGGGCACAGTGAATTATAATTGGCTTTAGGGTGATCGCATTCTTTAAAAGGTTGGGAGATACTTCTATACAGGATTATAAATACTCTATAGTAAAATATAGATACGAGGTGTAGTGTAATCTATCAAGAGCAGAACTAGTACCTTTAAAAAATAGAAATAAATTACTACATATATTCTTAGTGGACAAAAGGACAAGTAATTTTCAATTTTATAAAGAGATGATAATCAAGCCGATAGAAGAAACATATAAATGCTCTGGCATATTATTTTTCCAAATAAATCAAGGCCCAGTTGAAATTAATATTTTAAAAGACCCTAGTTAATACAACCCTCTACGAATATAGCGTAGGCCTATAAACATTAATGCTGGATGAGTAAAATAAGTGATAAAAACACTAAACCTTGATATAACACATTCCTTACCATTCTCTTACTAACCTAACCAACTCTTATCTAGTCCTCTCAAACAAGCACAACCGACTAATTTGGGCCCTCATTTTTGGTAACAAAATCCTAAATAATCCTTACTATTCGTGCTTACACTTTTATGGTAGGTATATACATAAATATTCATAATGCTATTTTTTTTATTTTATAAGTTATTTTCAGGACGTCAAGATAATTAGCCAAGTAATTAAGTCCAACAACATAATATGTAAAGTACTTAATTTCACAGATTTATTTTATTCAATTTTGGATACAAACTAATGGCTATCCAATATAGGAATGATGGTAGCTTACAGCTAGAAGGAGATTTTTACTGCATACATTGGTTGAAAGTCCCTAATGTTAACCTATGTGGAAATATTTTTTGTTTTCTTAGTAATCCAATTATTATTATTATTATTATTATTATTATTATCATCATCAATCAAAAGTATTACTAGACGATTCTGATGATACTTTTCTGTTACGCTCTCAAATCAATGGCATTGATTTTAAATTAGTCTACATTTACTGTAAAATTATCTATGAGCGGATTCTTAAGATCGGTGTTAGCTGACAGTAACGTTAGCAGTCCGGCTTAACAGGCACGAGGTAACATCGCTTGGTTAGTTTTCTGATGCCAAATGCACTGTACCTCTTTGGAAACCACTGTTTAAAGTGCAGTGGTGAGACACAGATGTTTCTTGATTAGTCGCTGAGACAAATATAGGATTAAACACCAAGATGGCATGGACCAGATTTTAGACGTCCCTATAATAGGAACTCTTAAGACGGTTGTTGACAGCTGTCATAGAGTGTCGTGAAATATGAGTGCATTTAGTGAAGGTGTATAGTAGATCCTTACCAAGTAATTAGTAGACGAGTATGCTGCTATTAGACAGTTGGTCTATAATTATACTGTTTAATTGGTTTTTGCGTAACCAATTTAAAGGACAAAATAATATTAATAAATCTATCATGTTTTTCATTTCATGGTTGTAACAGAAAATATATTATAGTGCAAGAAATAATAAATTCAAAAGAATTGTCGTTATCTCACCTCACGGGCAAATCAGTGAGGATAGAATATTAGGTAGGGGTTTAGTAGCTATAACTAATTGTTAGGTTCACTAATTATATTTGATTGGAAACTGGATGGATATTAACAGGAATGTACAGAGTGTGAGTTGGGTTGATAAATTAGTTGTATAAATATTTAATAAGCCCAGGCTCACCAGTCACTGTCAATGTACTATCAGTCTCAACAGTCCTTTTGCTAACCTCGTTTAAATGTTTCGTCTAATATAACATTCGTAAGAGTTTGCATCGCGCCAAATATATGTAGGCTCGAAAACTACAAGTATTTTGAGTACTTAGGAATTCTAGGCCTCCACCATGGTTCGGATTCCACGTTAAACTGTAGGTCCTTCATTTAATCTCACAATCACCCTGCCATTACACATTAGCGTAAGTGAGTATAACCCGAACGGGTAGTAATACGCGGTGCTAATAATAATAGTACTTAGGAACCCCCCACCCCACGCAGTGCTTCCATCTACATCCGAGATATTTTCCCAGACTGGCCATCCGTCAAGCAGTATCAAGTCACAAAGCACTAGAAGACGGGCTCCTTACTCTGACTCTCATGCCCCTTCTCTCCTTATTATGGACAAAACTTGGCCATCGCTCCTTATTATGGACAAAACTTGGCCACAGCTCCTTATTATGGACAAAACTTGGCCACCGCTCCTTATTATGGACAAAACTTGGCCACCGCTCCTTATTATGGACAAAACTTGGCCACCGCTCCTTATTATGGACTAAACTTGACCACCACTCCTTAAAATATGGATACAACTTGGCCACCACTCCATATAATATGAATAAAACTTAGCCACCACTCCTTATCATGGACAAAACTTGACCACCACTCCTTATCATGGACAAAACTTGACCACCACTCCTTATTATGGACTAAACTTGACCACCACTCCTTAAAATATGGATAAAACTTGGCCACCACTCCTTATAATATGAATAAAACTTGGCCACCACTCCTTATAATATGAATAAAACTTGGCCACCACTCCCTATTATGGACTAAACTTGACCACCACTCCTTATAATATGGATTAAACTTGGCCACCACTCCTTATTATGGACTAAACTTAGCCAGTGCTCCTTATTACGGACAAAACTTGGCCACCGCTCCTCATTATGGATAAAACATGGGGTATTTATGTCTCCGAATAGGCTCTCCCCGTCTCTGATTTTGGTCATAATTACTAATAGTTAGTTTGCAAGTGTGCCCTATACAAGATGACAACATTAACAAATTATTGTTTTCACGCGATGCTATTGAAATTGTAGGCCTAATTGTTGACAATGTATGGTTTGGTTACGTCATCCTTGTACAATTTTTTACCAAGGTAAAAGATTGCTCAACTCTGACTACTAGATTCACATAATTTATATCTTCTTATAACGATGCACCTCACATTATCAAATAAATCAATGTTATTTTAATAAATTTTATAACTTACTAGTTTCAAAATAAAACATTCTTATTATGAAAACACATGTTTACGAATACAATAGAGTACTCTTTGTACGAGGTCATAACCCACCAGAGCTGATTGGTTCTTATTCGCAGGAATTAGCCTCAAATAACGAATGAGCTCTAGCCATCATCTAAAAATTGCTGAGAGTAGGTATATAAACATAGCCAATGATCTACAAGCCTAACACAAAGGTATGATTAATTCGAAGAGAATTGATCATGGTAACCCTAATTTAGACGTTTGAAAATTTAGATTTTAAATATCACAAAAGTAATTACGATATTGTGTACGCTCAGCAGTTAACCATTAATTTTATTTTTCAAATACTCATACGTCAGAAAAACGCGGGTATAGCTTAGTAACATAGTTTTATAGTTCATGATAAATCAACTAATTTAGTAAGAAAGGTAATCATTAAAAGAGTTTATGCTTGAAGTAGGCAGTAAGATATAGAATAAAGAAGAATAACTTCTTTATTGAGGAATGCCAGGCCTCCACCGTGGTTCTAATTCCACGTTCAACTGTAAGTCCTTCATTTCGTCTCACAATCACCCTACCATTACACATTAGCGTAAGTGCGTATAATCCAAACGGGTAGTAAGACGCGGTGCTAATAATAATAATAATAATAATAATAATAATTCTTTATTGAGTGATACCATAGAAGGAAAGGTGGCAAATAGGAGGCAAGAAATACCACGAATTCAACTGATTAGTGACCCTAAACAAGGAAAGAAGATGAAGTTTCAGGGCGTAATAAAGGAAGCTGCTAATAGGACATGCTGAAGGACTCATTTTGGACATGTCGAAGGACCTGATATCCAATAATTAAAAATTCAGCAATACACTCACTTTACAATGGTTAAAAGGAAATCCTTTAAACAGCGCTGATGTTTGATAGACAAATAGAGGTGCGTATACTGTATGGCAATGCCACCCCAATCAAGGTAGCTGCTGGAAATCTCCTGATCTTGCTCGTGAAATGGTGTCGCCCCCTCCTGCTTGCACAGTTCCATCACCGCCACCACTGTGCCATCCAACTGCATCACAGGCTGGAGCATTACATGCGCAGTGTCGCTCTGCTAGAACAATCAAGAAAAATAACACTGCTGTCATAATTATGCAATATAACTGACAAATAATTTTCATCATAAATAAAATTATGTGTTCTAGATAGAGCTTGGGATACCGATTACAAATCATATTTCTGTTTTTCTGTAGTGCGTCTAGTTTCGGCGATGAGGGTAATTTACTACTATGGGAAAGTCATATATGTATAGTTTCAGACAGTGCGTAGTATTGGATGGCTTGTGCTTTGGTTGCCGTTAGTTATAGGCCCCTCTCAGGTATAGGAGTATTTTTAATTGTTCTTACCTGTTTTTACAAACAACAGTTAATTGAAGGTGCTTCATTGAACTGTGCGAATCACAAGAGTGTTTGTGTGGTTTTGATGCTTTGTTTATTTGTCTCAACAACATTCTCAAGACTTATTGCTCTCATACAGTAATTACATCTTTTGTATTGTATATACAGTAAAGTTCAAACTCATAAACAAGTTATGACATTGTTTTGATTAAAAAATAACACTTTATAGTCAGTGAACTGGTGAGGGGGGTCCAGACAGCCCTCTCCCTAAAGACTTGAAAATATTCAACAACCTTACAACCTATAGTATATCAACTCCATGGTATGCTTGTATGAATCAAGTGAGCCGTGATATAACAAAATTTAAATGTGTACTCGCTTTGGAGGTGGGAGTGTACAAACAGTTCCGGTGGTTGCCTCTATATCTATAGCAAGCGCAAGCAATCAACCATAATACATAGTCATACAAAAAGCAAAACTAATGGAATTAATTATATTCTACAGGGATTCGTAATTTTAATATCACTATATATCCAGCCCATGTTGGTTTTCCCACAAATATAGTAAAAATAGCGGAGACAAGGAAAATTATCTTAAGCAGATATAGGGTAATGGATCATAATATGCAAGTAATAAAAATTGGCATATAAACATTGGCAATAAGCTTTACAAACCTGTCTATTCTCAAAAAACAAGTTTTTAAATGTAGTAAGTTAGTAGCGTAATTACAATAACCGGGGATACGCGTAAATCCCATAAAAATATTGTATACTTTGAAACTCTAATAATTGAAATATGAGTATTAAAAAAATTAACATGGGCCATCGAGGATAATACATGACCTATGGTCTCATTCTAACACTAAATAGCTTTACCTTTGACAATACCAAAGTAGAATATTAGATTATTTATATATATATATATATATATCATTAAAAAAATATAATAAGTGAATTCCGCCCTTAACTATACATACAATTACTCCCTCTAAAGATGGCATCAACTATACGAAAAGTGGGATAGTCGCAATATCACACACATATATTTAAGTTAAGCATTTAGAAAAGTTTACTCCTACCATGCCAACTATACAGAATATTATCGTCCTAGACGTTATTTAGTAAAGCAATACCTAATATAAGCTAATCATAAAGTTACATGTTATACAGACGTACTTCATACTTTCATATTGAATAGGTTAAAAAAAGACTAAATCAAACGCGAGCTACCTACATGTGATGAACACACATGGATGGGAAGTCTGATGCCTCACTGACCCCAGACATAAATTTGGCATACAAATCAGACTAAAATGTAAATTTAGTTAAAAATATATGAATAAAACTGAGCCAAAACGTAATTAGTACTTTCCCTCGCATGAGCTTAACTAGCTATACCAAAAAATGTAATTTTGATAACAAAATATAAAATAAATAAACAGGCCGAAGATTAATTTTAGATTACATAGAGAACGAGTAATTCCCTACAACTCTCAGGATATCAAAGAGTAAAATCACTATAATAATCACTGGTTTTTAAACAGTCTTTCTAAGTTGGGGTGGAGAACATATGATGTAATCATTAAAGCGGTCATCAACGTCCACTCATGAAGCGATATTATACAGACCCATGCACACTGAAATGTTTGTCTAGAGATGCACGCTAGGGGGACAGTCAGGAGAACTTATTATTTTCTTCCACAAGATCACACGCTTGCACATCGTCCAAACCCTGAGGAGACTGCACCCGGGTGGTATATTATGACACTGTACACACTTTGTTCAAAACGATTTTGTGTACTTCACCTTCAATCGGGTGATTTTTTCATAAGTTGACGTGCCCAAAGGGAAGCAACGATAAAATTCGATAAGTTCAGGGAATTTTTGCTGGTGGAGATTGATCACTACATTGTACAGTCGTCATGGTACTGGGGGAGGAGGATATTTGTACCATAAGAATTGCTGTGCAGGGGGGTACTATCGGGCCTTTAGATGGGGAAAGTAAGAAATTAATTTCCTTTTGATCCCCTCCGAAATGAAATCCTAGCTGCGTAACTGATATTATAGTGGTTGCTATTGTTTGATTGCGATGCAGATTGGCTAGTAACTGACATTTTACTTTCGGCCAGTATAAAACCAATTAATAAATGTAGTGAATACTTTTTATGAACATTAATAACGAGTACTTCTTAAGCTACAAGTGAAACACTTAATATTAAGTTAGATGAGGTTGCTCAAATAAGGTACCTACATATATGCATTTTGGGTTTATTTATAGGTATTTTTCGCTTCAGGTTAACTAATTTTGTAATTTTATATGATAATACCTAAAAATAAAAATATATACTTTCACGGAATTGTAAAAAATATAACATGAAATCAGCTGTTTCATTTTCAATTAGTAATAATAAAAAAGTTTATGTATCAGATACTGCACTGCTTTCTTCTACAGTATGTCGTATACTCTGTAAGAAAACCATGATTTATTGAGTTGTTTCAATTTTCTTTCAGGTAATTGGAAGTTATAATAGCATCATGTCTCACAATTGTAAAATTCATCCCGATAAATAAATTTATGTATGTGGTTCTTACACAACTACATTACAGAGTCAGGATGTTCAGAAGATTTATCTTCTTTACTTCGGCTGTCCAATTGGTGACCAAGATAAGACTTGGACACCATATGTTATTTGTACCTACCTCCTGTTTGAATGGATTACGTGACTGGTTAAACCACATAAAAAGGCCAATGCCATTTGGAACACCCATCAAGTGGAGAGAGCCTATAGACTATATTGGTGATTGTTAATTTTGCAATTTTAATGTTACTGAAGTCTCAGCCAAAAACAAGCATACGATTGTCTATACAAATCTCACCTCTGCAATGAGACCAGTCACACATGATGACATAGTGCCCATTCAAATACCTCCAGAGGTGAGAGGGGGGTTCGAAGGGAGGGGTTTGTAAGAAAAAATTGAATATAACGAAAGTGCAACAAATGCATATCCAGGCCCTTCCATTGATATTGATTACACACCTGACGAAAATACGTTGGACCCGGAGACATTTACCCAAAATGAGTTTAATGATCTTGTTAGAGACTTAGCACTCTCTAACGATCAAGTAGAATGTCTTGCCTCAAGACATTTACTTTGGGAAAATGTTTGAGTGTGTACTATTGAAAAGGAAATCATGAATTGGAAATATGCTTTACAACAGACGGTACACTCTGCTATCGTTGTAATATAAACTGACTCTTCATGAACTTGTCACAGTTTCACATTGCATCTGATCGGCGCATCTTCATTGACTCTTCAAGGTGAAGTTTGAAAGCAGTTCTACTGCATAATGGGATTTTAAAGCAGAGAATACCATTTGCACACTCAGTTAATCTAAAGGAAACTTATGATAACGTCAATACACTACTCAACACAATCCAATACAACAGTCATCAGTGGTGATCTCAAAGTTATTGGTATGTTATTGGGCATGCAAAGAGGTTTCACCAAATAATGCTGTTTCTTGTGCCTCTGGGACAGCCGTGCTACCACAGAACATTACATCAGACGTGCCTGGCAGCAAAGAAGCACACGTAAACTAGGAATGTGCAGTGTCCAATATGTCCCACTTGTTGATCCAAAGACGATTAAGTTTGGTTTATCGAAAAACTTTTTTAAGGTTTTGGGAAAAACAGACTCTATTGGTTTTAAATATCTAGTTAAGAAATCCCCAAATATGAGCATTGCTAAAATGAGGGAAGGAATCTTTGTTGGACCTCAAATCAGGCAACTTATGCAGGGTGAAGACTTTGAAGAATACTTTAGTGCACTAGTAATAAAAGCATGGTGGGCTTAAAAATTGCTCTTTGAACATGATTAAGTAACATATATCTCCCAAATACAAAGATGGGGTTCAAAAACTGTTCGTTGCATATCAAGAAATGAGATGTTGTATGTCATTGAAGATACATTTATTACATTCACATCTTGACCTCTTTACCGAAACCTTGGTGCGGTTATGGTTGAGCAGAGGGAAACGCTTCCATTAGGACAATGAAGATATGAACAGCCACTACCAAGGATTTTGGAATGAAAATATGCTGGCAGTCTATGGCTAGATGTTGTATCGTGACCTTCCCGATAGGGCTTACAAAAGAAAATATAACAACGCACAGCGATTTTAATTGTTATTTAATACATAGCTGATGTTAATTTTTAATGTAAAATGTATGTTTATAGTTATATGTGTATGTTTTCTAGTTATTCTGTCTCATATTTGAATTAAACTTCTTACTAGCTTCATTAATTATGCCATTAAATCCACGGGAACCATTAGACACGCCATATTTTAAAAACTAGACGTGCTAGAAGAAATGTGAATCTATATTTGAAATCAGCTTGCCAAACTGGTCTAGAAAAGTGTTTTAATATCATATCATAAATGAAATAAAAAGTTTCATTATGCTGACTAGTGAAAATTTGCCCATGAGTTCATACAAAAATGGAAAGTTACTATAGATAGTCAGAAACAAGGGCTTTAATAACAGTACCTATACACTACCTTCAAGTGCCAAGGGATCCCTCATTTCTCAGAGTTAAATGCTTGGAAAACTATCAACGCACAACACAGGGTTGGAATAAGATTCCCAACGCTTTATCTTGTGAAAGTGTGATCTATGACCCATACCCTACTTTTATTCACTACACTTTCTCTCTAAGGTAGCACTAAGTGACCACTTCACGTGATAATAACCTTCACACAAACTCGATAATGGACAATGCAAAATATGAAAGCAAATATAACTGTCATAAGTCAATCTCTGAACTAAGAACAGACACCTCTGACAAGTAAGGTGACCACATTGGACTTGAAGCTTCCACTTTGGTTCACAAAATAATACAAAAAATAAATTTGAACTCATAAAAAAATACAGACCATTAAAGTGAGACCAACTAACAAATTAAAGTCATATACCAAAACCACTTGGATATTGTTAGTTGCAATAACTACACAAAGTAAAATTGTCCCCAGACCATTACTGCCACAGATTTACTCAAGATCCTCGCACACCAGGATATTATCGTATACATATGTTACCAGGATAGTAGCTGTATGGTACCGTACTGCCATGACGTTCCCGCACACTAATATCGTTTCTATGAGCTTATTTCCCCCACCACACCCCAAATTTACCATTCAGCACCTGAGACCAGTGCAGTGGAAAATAAGTGTGTTGTTATTCTGTAAAGAAAATGATTGATACCGTATCTTCTTCCTCTGATGAGGACATCATGGTAGCGGTTATTTTGATGGAGCCAAGTAAAAGAAAAAGGAAGTGGATACATGATATAACTGAGAAAATATTTTGGGAGTTTTTATACGCTGTTTGAGGATTTGATCAAACGACCAAAGATACAAAGTTTACTTTAGAAGTAGCTATGCTTAGAAAAGAACGTTATGAGTTTAAATTTTATGGTCTAGTCCCAACAGAAGGCCTCACTGACGTTTGGCAATAAGTACATAAATGAATACCCTACCTGTAAAATTCAGTAATAAACTTAACTCTGCCAATGTTCGACATACACGCTAGCTAATTTCGACCCATGCGTTGTCCTTGTATTGAGTGTAGTAATAAAACGGATACCCAATGTAATAAGGAGCATTGTACTCTTATAGACCTACAGAAATAATTAGCTCCTCTTCAAAATTGCCCTTTTCACAAATCGTAAACAATACACTAACAATACCATCTCACCAAGAGAGCTACAAGTAGACCAGAGTGTGCGAGAGGAGGGGTGGAGTGGGGGTAGATGACGGTCACCATGACATTATGGTACGTAGCACTTCAATTCCAAAGAAAGCGTAATGGTAATCCACGAACCGTACGTACATAATACTATGGTGCTACGACAGGTGCTGGTGCTCCATAGCAAAGAATGGCAAGAGAAAAACATACGATACCTGTATGATACCGTACGTATACGATAATATGCCAGTGTCCGAGGACCTTCAATCAACACACACAACAGCTAAAACAAAACACATAAATAGTAAGAGCTATGGAGGTCGACACAAAACAAACCTATAAAAGGTTAGTTCTAAAATCCCCATCATTAGCCTGTACACAATAATGAACGCGCACGTGAAAATCATACTTAAATATATTAAGCAAGAAAATAACATATATAGGCTACAATACTTTAGGAAAACATTTGGATTTTGATATGGCGAGTGAGAATTAATATGCGATAAGAAATGTTGATAGTACCGACTTAATATAGTATTCGCATGATGGGCTAATTGGTGCAAAGTGGTCCAACCCTCGATATGTAGAAAGGAAGGATGGTTTCATACTCTCTAAACAGTGCTTTAACATGTTACATTTCCAAAAATCATAACATTATTATTTTATTCTTACGAAAAAAAAGTGGTGTGGAAATGCAATTTGTAGCCTAATCCTAATAAATAACTGTTTCTAAATACTTCAATGTTTATAATATAAGAGAAAATTTTTAAATCCCGACCCCTCCCCGGCATTGAATCTAAATGTTGGCTCATCGAGATGGCATCCATACAACCAAGTAGAAGAACGAGCCCAGACTTACCAAGGCATCCGTGGTAGGTCAATAGTGAAGAATCGAGTCATGAAGATTGAACCATCCCAGAATCGCGACATAATGGAATCTAGATGGTTGGGTGCTAAACCGCTTGGCTCCCTAGCGATTTTGTGGTAGAGTGTGACAGTGACAGTTAGAAACTTTAATCAACCACTGGTACCTTAGATTATAATTAAATCTAAATAAAACGGGTTGATACTTTTGATAGCGTTTCGGCATTAAGATGACTCCAATTATTCTGTGTTCAATCTGATAAGGTATATATCTCTTTAAAAGAAGTTTAATTAGATAAACTAATACGTTAAGTGATGAAGCTAAACATTTTCTGAGCTTAAACGTGAAAAAAAAAGATCAGAATATAAATAGAATTTGTCAATTCAGTGAATTGTCAATACATTTCTGATTAGAGCGCTTTTAATTTTCAGCATTTAAAAATCACCAAAAGTCATATATTTTTACCTTTAAGAGAAGCCAGTCTCTAAACCTGGGGTCAGGATCTCCTTTTGAGAATCTCAAGGGTTTCTTAGTTTGCGCTACAAAGTGGGCTAGTGGTACATCAGGGCCAAGTATTTGAAATTTTCGCTCACCATTTGAGAATCTGGAATAATATAAGGCAACATTAAATATAGTAAATAATTACTAAGAGTCAAGCGTATAACCCGAACGGGTACGACGCGGTGCTAAAACAAATATTAATAAAAATCTCACACAAAAACTTATATTGGTAATAATGAAAACCTAGAATGAGAATTTTCAAAAAACATTTAAATCTCACAAACAAAGTTGGATATAACTAAGTTCCACAAACTTACTATGCCTTATATTTTCCTACGCACTAATATTACATTTATTGAAACATATCTCATATAACATCTGAATGAGGCAGTCACACAAAACCCTAGAATTACAATCTATAAGACCTGCCATGATGTACAATGACTACTGCAACAAATTAAAATGGTTTTTTATTTTGTAAAATGTACTTTTAACTTTAAACAAATTACATACCTCACAAAACCATATAGTGAACTAGAGTCTTATCATAATATGTGATATGACGTAACTTGCTTTGCTCGAATTATGTAGAAATATAAAGGTTTTGAACCATTGGAAGTTTCTGTGCAAAAGACTAAATTATTCCTGAATAATAACAGTAATCATTTTCATTAAGTACTGGGACGAAGGGAAGCAACTTTTTCCAATAATAATGCCATTGCTCATAAGCTTTGAGTTATGAAAGAGTAAGTTTTTATTTTAGCCTTATTATTATAAATGTAATACAGTACTCCTATTCAAGTCCTGGACCAGCAATTTATATTCTTTTTTCTCGTCAAACAATAGTTATTGTTCTTGGAATTTGGAAGCATAAGTTAATAAGTGTATCCCTAAATATAGTTCTAAGCTGGAGAATAATTAATTAATTACTATTATATAACGTCCCTATTTATTTGGGTGTCCGGTAGCCAACCCTAACTAAAAAAATTACCGGAGCACCCTAGGGGGTTACATGGTTAGGATGGACCCCGAGCGGTAGGGGCTGGGATGGATGGTTCGTGAGGAATGAGGCTAGCGAGTTAGTCCAAGAAGATATGTTTATTACTCCAAATAGATACTAAGCTACTACATAATCATGAGATAATCCCCGTGACGAGGGAGCACGCGCGATAACGGGACTCACGAAAACTACCTAGAAACCCGGGATCAAACCTCCAGCAGGGGTGAACCGCCAGATCACATGTTAAGTCGTCACTTCTCTAACGGCAACCCTACCACACATGCATCCAGCTTCTCACACACAAACATGTTGATCTCGATTCACACCAGTCCAAAGGTCCATCGGTCGCACCGTGCTCTCTCGTCAACAGGATGAAGCTATATGAGCTATTTGCTGTTCTCACCAGGAAGGTAACCCAATACTCTTGACTTCCAAGGAAATGTATAAGCGTGGGTTAACCTCCTGCCAGAATAAGCCTTAAAATAATTATGCTCTTACAATTAATTAATTTATTGGGTGTGGGGGTTGGGGAAGGATTTAATCAGGTTCGTACTCAGTTTTTTGGGTGGAAAGGGTGAGGAGTAAAGGAGGGGTACTCGCAGTTGCTCGTGGGGACTATACCAAATTGAGTTGTAATTTTTTTTACATAAAATTTTTTATGAAGCATTTTAAAGTGTTCTAACACATAATTCAATTTGTAGCTATTAGAAAATTTAATAGACTCCAATAAGTCACAAGCCTAGACATTAACGAGAAACAAAAAGTATATATTACTAATCATAATTTCGGAATAAGGGTGGTTGAAACTTCCTTTCCTTGTTATGGTCCTGGAAATTACAAATTTTCCCTTCACACCAAACAAAAAATAACAATTTTTTACCAAATGAATAACAAATATGTGATATGATAACTTATTTAGCTATTTTATTAATTAAATAGATAAATTACCTCTGTCATCAATGCATTGATCCAAACGTGACTCTTTTTTATTATTTTGACTATAACACCAGTTTATTTTATATCGATGATATACAATATGTATTTGTGCACATGACAAATTGCAAAATAATATAGTCGTTTTTGTGTCATACTTAATCTTAAATAGGTTTGTAGTCCATGCAATGAACTAAAACTTCTTTCTACCTCACAAGATGGACTTGGCAAAACAAGTAGTAGACAAAATAATGTTTTGAAATTTGAGAACCAATTCTGTTAATTAAGGTGTGTGTAGTAGCACTCGGAGTTGGTAGTTGAAAACAGCAGGGTGCCAGGTCTTGAAAGATGGGATTGGTTAAATAAAACTATTTAATGACAGTTCTGAAAATCAACAGACTTAGGGAGAAACCTGTTGACTTGGCTACACAGGCTGGAGCTAATCATTGGCAATATTGAGGAAACCCAAAGAAAATAATTCCTTCTAGGAAAACTGCGAACTATTTACAAGACAAATATAGATTACAGGCGGTCTTGTTTATTGATTCTCGGAACTTAGAAAGTAAATCATTGTTAACTAAGAAGTCGAGCTACAAATTATATACCATATTATTAACAAAATATGTTGTACCAGCATTTTTAATATCGAAATTGACCTATTTACATACTCCATAACCTCCCCCTTATCCTCGCCAAGAGCACATCCTGACAGATTCTAAGGCCCACGTTATAGGTAACAGAAGGGTGGGGGGTCAATTATTAAATTCTCGCATGTCCATTTTTAACTTACAGTTTCTTTTTAAATATCCACTAATACTTTTTATTGGTAATTAACCTCATGAACTGAAAATAAAAAATCGTTAGTAATATTTAGTTTATAAGAAATAAAAATGTACCTTTAGAGTTTACAAATAATAATGAGTTCCAATGCATTATATAATTGAATATTGAATCTTGAAGTGCCCACCTGACGTCCTTTCCCAAATACACTTCCAGTTGCTCAAGATCCCTGTTATTGATTAGGTACAGTTTGTATTCCTCTGCCCCTACAGCTGAAGATACGCAACCTGCAAGTTCCCACACTACGCAGGCCTGGGTTGGATTCTGCTGCAAGGCCAGTGCCAGATCTTTCAGCATTCGTTTGCTGTCCGCTTGCGCGCAAAACTGCACATGTGACATACAATACTCGACAATGAAATATAATATTACCACTTAACAAACAACACAAAGTTTTATTTTATCTTCTTCATAATTACGCAGAACATAAAACGTAATATACAATATAGTACAACCCCACCAGAAATTATATTAAGACACAACCTCCAGAAATATAGGTTTTTGTGTCTTGTATGATCGTATACAGAACCGCGTACGCATAACAGAGCAACATTGGCATTACATAAGTATAATCAGAGCCTACTTTAATCAGTTCCAAACTTAAATTGCAGTACAGACTCTTAACGACACTTATCATCTCTTCATAACCCTTTGGTTTCCTATTCTCGATATCCTTTATCCATCACCCTTCTAAATAAGCGCCTTTAGGAGATGGGGTAGCGACAGTAGGATGTATAAAGGAGGGTAAAGAAATAGAGTGTATATCTTGAGGAGACAACGAAATATCAAGAAAAGCAAAAGAAACTAAATAAATAATAAGTGTATAGATAATAAGAAAGAAGGAAGATGCCAGCGGATACCTAAAGGAATCAGGGGATGTATAGCTTGGGCAGAGAGAGGATGATCCCCTGAAAGAGAGGAGAGCATGTCACACATCATTATATCAAACGGAGCCTATGGTGTGGGAGGAGGAAAGGATAGAGATTATTTTTAATGATTTGAGTGAATAATAGAGGGGAGTGGAGGTAGGGTGGGTTGGGGAGTCTGAACCAGCCCAGGAACCTTATCCGTTGAGAACACCAGTTTCACAAAAAGAGTTTTGCTTTAAAAACTGCAAAAACACTGACCTTTTCTTGCGTTCCCTACATTCGCACCTCAAATTATAGGACTCAGTGTGGTAATGAGCTGGGGTCCTAAACGTGTTTAAGTGCAATAAGAAAGTGGAAGGAGTAGATTAACGAGCAGGGTTGGAGGGGGAATGGAGCAATCTGCTATCGCCCTATTCGTATAAAAAGGGGAGGTCAATGGGTTAAGCAAATCAAAAAAGGATAAAAACCATTTTTGGTGATATGCCTTAAGACCCCTTATCTCATATTCTATAATATCTCTACAAAAAGTTTGGGTTTGGTTAGACATTTTTTTAGCACAGCGTCTTACTATTATATCGCACTATACGCATATAAACTAATTTCTCTAATGTGTCAGTGATAACAATTTAAAGGTTAAATTTAGAGGAAGTGTACCCGTATTTGTGTGGAAGGAGGGTGGAAAACTATTTTAGGGAAAACACTCTCAGTACATCCGACCCCCAATATCTCCGCTATCGGCAATCTAGTCTAGTGCAAGGCCATGTGTCCACTGAAGCGGGGTCGGCTATAAATGAATGCTTTGTTGGAATTATAATATTACATAAGTTAAAATGAAAATGTAAACTTAGGTTATAATAATAGTTTTATATGTGTATAATTATTTTATCATAATATTACCTTCAAACGAGACAAGGATTGTTTCCGATCATTTTTGGCTGAAAATGAGAAGTACATATATTTAATAGAACTATGATTTAGAAATATAATATTTTGAACATATATTTTAAATTATTCATTTATGGCTGGAGAGTTTGACTTAAAATTAAGTACGTTACATAAATGCAGGGTTCCTACACAAAACCATGAAATTGTTTCCAGGACACTTCAAGGATTTTATAAAACTCCTCCAGGACAATTGTCTAAAGTAATCATGGCAAAATAACAATAATTTAATTACATATTTTATTTACTTAAAAAATATATACTTTTTAATGCAGGATCCCAATTCCCCTAAGCCTGCGCCGTTTATTATGTCTTAATATATCCGACGATGCAAAGAGTTATTCAAATAATTAAAACATAGCATAAACTCAAGGCAAATAATCATTAGTGAAAGGTTGGTTTTTCCCTTTCAAAGTGGCGAATTAAGATTCGGATATACATAATAGAGGTTTGCAAATCTTTCTTCCAAGTAGTACTATGTATTATCACCTCACTAGAGGTGCGCTACTGTAGCTATGGCAGTCATCACACCGACCCATCTCTCCCCTTATATACGTCTCCACTTTCAGAGTGTCCTTTTGGATAATCGGAAGAGAATCCCCGCTCGGATAAGGGAAAGGAGTAGGTTGACTATCGCTACGGCTCTTAGTCACCGATGTATTCTCCAAGGAATAATGCCGAGTTTTGAGCCACAGTCTAGGTGTTTTGTAGAATGACGTCCAAATCTAAAGGACAAGTACGATCTTTCTTAGTTACCTTAGGAAATCAATATTTACATTCGGTTGTGGCATTTTTATTTAGTTTATCTATTACTGTAGGCATATATACAAAAAATATTTTTTCCTTCCTACATTTAAAAGAAATATTGTAATATCTTTTTGTTTTTTCAGTACATAACTTTTACAGTCGATACTTGCGAAACTATTTAAATACATTGTATAAAGAAGTTCGAATTAAAAAAAGTGCACCACCATTCGTTTTAGAGAAGATAAAAAACCAAGCAAGAACCACACTTTGTTCAATTTCTTTTAGCTAGGATAGCCATATTATTAGCTTCATCCAAATTAAATGATAATGTTCACGGATTTTTCAAGTCCAGCCCTTTTATTCTGTAGCTCATCCACAGACTTTTACCCATTGTCTTTTTAAATACTTCTCTTCGCTGGCTTTTTTATACTTTAGATCATCAAAGTACTGGTGGTATCTCATGCTTGATGAACATGAACTTGATATAAGGTCCTTTTGTTATGACAAACTCACTATGTTTCTTATCTTTCAGTTCATCATACACTAATCTTCTTGCTACGAGACTTTAAAAATGGATAGGATCCATATAACTCGACATCTGTATATATTTTGAATAATCTTCCCTGCATCTTAGCTATCCAAAATAATATAAAAACGAGGGACTTTGTACTCCAATCACAAACATACAACAATCAACCAAATTCCCCACTTATTCGCGTGTTTTCCCGACCTCTTCAAATTCCCGGCTAGTTCCCATTTGCCTGGATTTTCCGAGATGGTAGACACCCAGCCATGTTTCCTACTGCTTTACTGACCTGTTTAAAACATAGGGAAGCAAAGAATTTCCAGGACAACCTAAAAATCCCAGCAAAATATCGAAAATACGAGAAATTCCATTACATTTCCAGGCCTGGAAGAAATACTTTGAAATTTCAGGTTTCCCATGACGCGTAGGAACCTTGAATGCCTACTCGACCGTTCCATTATAAAGCCAGTAAGGAAACAGTACAAATATCTAAAAAAAAACTCATCCCCTTCATTACTGACTCCGTCCCTATTCAAACGCATTCATCTTGTTCTTGTGTTTCTACTGACAAACCCAGTTTACATACATAAAACAATGTTGGCGCTAACATACTTTTATATAGTGCCATCTATGCCTCTCGATATTATTTCATTCATAGCAATAGTCCACATGTCTCAAAATACTAGTCAAACGATTTAATGTGTACTGCCAGGCCTGGATTTCGGTGATATGGGTCCCCTAGACAATTAAAAGAGTCCCCCCCCTTTTCTTTGTAATATTAAAAAACTTTACTTTTATTTTAGTTAACATAATTCGACATTCAAGTAAATAGGCAAGTACTTTTGTAAGCATTTCAATATACACTGATATTTAAATACAAGTTTATGATTTACATTGCAATTCGACGAACTTTCTTTTCTGCAAAGGAACGAATGACCTCACTATAGTCCACATACTGCAGAATTTCTGACTCTATATACAGCATAAAGAGCGAATTAAGCCTGTTCTCTTTTGTAGTAAATCTCGAATAATACTCCCCTATATTAGCGCCAAAACGACCGTTCTGCCGAGAAGTTTGACCCTGGTGTACACAACAGTATCCAGAGGGCTCTTACCGCACTTGGATAAATGATTATACTGGCAAACTTTTTTCCATAGTGCTTGTAGCTTTCCGGGAAACTATATAACATAATTATTGTTCGAAACATCTGCTGAAAGCTTGCCTATGTCAAATGGGGAACTATTTTTCTTCCATAAATTACTTCTTTCCTCCTTTTTCATGATGATCGGTGAAGTTCTTGGGTCGTCTCTGAAATCTAATGGAACTATATATCCCGAAGCTGGTTGTTCCTCAACCATATT